>CM023481.1:25975434-26115946 GCA_013339685.2 Hyalomma asiaticum
TATTGTCTGCTCTGAAACAGCGGCTGCACTTCGCCGCAGCAGGACGGCAACAGGAGGCGGTCCGCAGGATGTGGCTCCTCTGGACGACTTTGAAGCCGGGTCGCCAGTATTTTGGAGCCAGAAGTTATATCTGGTTTGCCTGGTGGTCTCGACATCGGTGCCCCAAGCCCAGGTACGAGTGTAAATGCATCCTGTACCATGCTTGAGCATTTTTCTTCTATGTAGCGCAATCTAATGCAGTTGAACATGCAGCAATCTCGGTAACGCGGTAAGGTCTGCAACAGTGGTTTACCTCTGCCATCAGTTTTCTCCATAGCAGCTAGTTTCAGAAAGCGGACAGAAAAACATATGCCGTGAGAAAGTATCTTACAGATCCCTTGCCCTGTGGCAATCGGTGTGATGCGAAGCAATCAGCGAGAAAATTTCCTCTGCGGAATCACGCGGCGTTCAGCGATGTCCTACGAACAGGATTAACGTTCTTGTGGAAAGCGCATGAATGGGTATACGCCGAACGTGGGCTAACCATGAAACTCGACAGCAACGCGACGACCGAACTGCACTGCTCGTGGTACGACGTAACGTTGGCAGCGACGTTAGTGCCCAGCACCGACGCCAGTTTTATCGAAGAGAAATGCACTCTACGGCACAGTGACGTGTGTATCATAAGCGACGTTCGTTCACCTATTCTTAAGGGATCGAGCTAAGTTGGACAAAAGTATGCTGAATGCTAGCAGAACATATTTTTCGTTTATTACATTGCTAAGAAATCACTCGTACAATTTAGAAGCGCAAGCGACATTACGCAAGCACGATCATGAGGACTATGGGTATTACCTTTCTTAACTATATTTGCCGAGTGGGAGAAGCCACCGTAGCCTGTGCTTGCTTGGCGCCTCGGTGACCCGGGTTCGGTACCCGCCTACCGCTTGGTAGGTTGCCTTCGGAGATCACAGTGCGTTCATATGTGTGAGTTCTTGCTACGTCTTCATTACAATCTCATGCTATGGCGAACGGTATGCCTTTGTTGGCTTTAAGCGAATTCTAATGATATGTTAGACGTATAGTTTTACTGGTCCGAGATTGTCATGCACTGCATTAACTGCGGACGCCTGAGGCTCATACCCGAATACAACGGGCCGAGCACTGCGGTATGAACCACACGTGATTGAGCATCATTAATTGTGACGTACGTGACGAGCATATCCTGTTTCAGATATAATGACCAATCAGTCATATTCGTTATATCTTAATTCCCTACCTTCCACATTTTGGTGTATACGAGATAAACGTGATTACTGGAGGAGCAGCTAGATGCAGGTGGACAGACAGATAGATAGATAGATAGATAGATAGATAGATAGATAGATAGATAGATAGATAGATAGATAGATAGATAGATAGCTACGGTCACAGTGACACAAGTTCGCCGAGAAATGCTTCGTGTTTTATATATTACCAGCATAATTCTGAAAAATTTCAAAGAGGAGGCGAGCGGGGTGAACGCAGAAGTATAACGAAAAGGAAGAATAAAAGCGCAAATATAATCCATCAAACACGCAACAACGAGAAAGGGCTTGTGTACAACATTAAGAAGCATAGAACAAAGACGACGATAATATCCACGGAAGCAAATCGCAAAAAGCAGAAGTGTATGGTAACAATTCAGGTCGTGATGAAATCATGAAGGAATAATGGTATGTTGCGCATGATCCGGATGTCATAATCTTGGTTCGGGTTGCCATCACTCTTTTTTTCATTTTCTGCTTTTATTATTTTTTTCTTTTACTCTATGTACCGTCCATTGAACGGCAATAGACCTGGTGGAGGCTTGCGCCCTTAGCGTTTTTTTTTCTGTGACGGACGGCATATACGCGAGGCAGTAACGTTAATAATTCGGAGCTTATAATACCCAAAATCTGAATGAGTTAGGATCCTTTCATATTGCTCAAATGACTGCTTCCAGCAGTGAGTAGATTTTGAGACGTAAAACCCCAGACATAATCACGCTAATGAGCACTTGCTGTCGAAGAGGGCTACTTCTGTATAAATGCTCCAGGAGTGGTAATTTTCTTTACGAGGCAACTAAAGCCTCTATGCATTCACGGCTACGGTGGCTGCATTTAGGTGTGTGTGAAGTGCCAAGCTGCTCATATACTGCGGCAAAATTCAGTCCTGTTACGATTTACCTGAAACGGAAATTTGCTCAGGAGGCAACTCACGGCAACTTACCGTGCACACCAGCCATAATAATTCAACTGTCTGCTATGGCGAGCTACGCCGATTTGACTACGGAAACCATTCTGCCTTGTGATAAGTGAAGAGACGCTGGTTGCTTTATCTCTGAATTCATTTGTCGTTAGGTGATTGGGACTTGATACTGCGCGAAAGGTAGTGTATTCAATCACTTACGCCGCATAATCACATCTCGCTGGCCGATGTGGGCGGGCATGCGCCACAGATCATTATACCATCGTTAATATTGTCGTAGATGACAAGCATGTCGCACCTATTGGCGTCAGAAGTCTCAGTCATGTTACTCATACACTCGTACCCTCACATGCATTCTCTTTTTAAATGGCAAGTAAACGAGGCGAACCCACGTGACGTCATCCAATTTTTGGTACATCGGGGTTGACGCCGTCGCTTTTCGCGTTTGATGAGGCGCATGGGGCTTTCGCCGTAAATACTGTGTGACATAAAAACCTACATGAGTATTAAATGCGGTGCGACCACACGGTGCGACCAAATGCTTGCGCATGTCGTTTCTGTATCATTTTCTTTTCCCCATTTGCTTGCGTTGCGCATACGTTCTGCAGGTAAAGAAATGCACCATCTAGTACGGGAGTGCATGGTTCTGGAAAGAATTGGCGTATTTGTATGGCTTACCTTTACATGACAGGCTATTTCGGCAACTGTGAATACCTGCAACGTCATCCTTTTTGAATAATGCAATTGTGCTCTCTTTTTAGGTGCACGGCCACACAACGCGGGCATTACATCTGATGTCACTGAAGCAGGGTGAGAGTAACATTCAGAAAGCTTTATTATGCGTGATATAATACTGCAAATAATCTGGCTTTTCCAGATCCAGCACACCAGGAATCCAAGACAATGAACTTGAGGAAGGTCAGTAACACGTTGTGATTTATAGAATTTATGAGGACCATTGTACGTGTGATTTAAAGTGCACATAGGCGTTAAAGTGGCACTGTATAGATGTTAGTATAGCCAGGTTGCGCCATCGAAGAAGGCACAATGAAAGCTGCACAGAACAGCTGATGGGCACACTAACGTCTGACATATAATGAAAGGTGTCCTGGATTCATACATACCCATGAACAACAGCCGCATAATGCATGTATTTTTACTAGCACTTCAAGAAATGGCTTTGAATAAACCGGTGAAACACCGCAATTAAGGCGATGCCTGCACATAAACTCTCACAAGATTAAATAGCCGTAAGATATTGTAGAGTCAACAGCGATATCATCAAATGTCTGAATATGTTAGTTCTTCTTCGAAGTCATTGTCAAGTGAATTTATTTCATGAATTTCTTAGCAACAAAAGCCTGACCATCATTAATGCAGCTATCGCATAAGACTTCTGAAGAGCATTTGCTAAAGTGTTCCTTTACGTTTCTCAGTGTGCCTTACTTTGCCTCTGAATGAAACATATATTCTGTGGAAGATGCACGCTTCCACTTAAACATGTTGCTAAAAAGTCGTTAAAAAGAGAGGAAACGTCGCTAGGGTCAACACTTCGAGAAGATAGCTCGTCTTCATCACAACAACCTATTCTCTGCACAAGTATTCCTCGTTCGTAGTGCAGTAAGAAGTGACTACTTCGTCATAGGTGTTGGCTGTGCGTTGACGTTCTCCAGAAGATTGAATTTTTCCCCCTTTTTCGGTAGGTACAGTTTCTACGAAAGAGCTTATTTCACTAGATGGATGGTGCATGGTAAACATTACTGAAAGATGCTAAAATTGTCAATGACTGAGTTGAGCATAATTACGCCCCAATATATGTAGTGACGATGTGACCTCTGCAAAAGATATAGGTGCAAGGCTTTAGTGAAGATGTTTAACGTCACGACGAAGAAAGTTTTTTTTATACACTGGGGGCCGGCTGACATTCCCTGTTCATCGATTTGTCATTACCCTGTGTCCGTCTTGAATAGCCAATGTATGTGGCTGTGCAAACCTAATGTTCGACTAATAAGCAGCACTAAAAAATGAAATGTTATGAGGTCCGGGGACAGCATATATGCTGCGCACCAGCACAGGATAGACGCGATGATGATCCCACCTTAACGCGACGAAGATTACAGGAAGAAGTTTGATGACTATGATAATATATACAGATGCGGAAGATGTACTTAAGAAACGTTCGAAATGGTAAAAATAAAAAGTGTTCTTAACAAATCATAACCTACTTTTATTGCACTTGATATTCATACGTTTGTACCTTGCAGGAGACAATGAAGCAGAAAGGGACACCCCCGATGCAGAGTGGCACATTCCTGGGTAACGTACATCAAATGCAAGTGGTATTCCGTGAAAAAAATTCTCTTCCATTTATACAGGCCAAGCATCACAGAGAGCGAGTTTGCCCCCGGGAAGCACATGACATTTTTACATCTCATTTATTTTTCATCCAGAGCAAGTAGTATGCACGTTACAGGGGCAGTGAAAGAAGGAAGCCACAGGATAAGCTCGATTAGATATCTGCCCATGATAATTACGCATTATAAGTGCTGACAACTTATAGCAGGGGCTTGTAATTGCCAATACTTATAAATGCGGAAAATCAGACACAGATGTAATATGTAGAGGCAAGGGCAAAACCTTTCGACATAATGTTGGCCTAGTTTAAGTGCTCAATGCGATATATGGAGAATATTGGAGCTGTTGAACTAGGAGGAATTACACCAGACACTTTTTTCAATAGTGTCATGTTCACCAAAGCTCTCCTCGCGAATGTACTTTGCTAAGTGACACGCACCGCCTGAATGCAACTATTTCATGTATAAGGTTCAATTTAGTTTACACAACAGCGAACATAATACCAAGAAGCTCAAATGTGAGATAAAACATAAATACATGTTTTGTATAACTTTGCCTGTCACGAAACATAACTTTCTTCAAGGAGAACCTACATAAGTACGGTGCTCAATGAAAGAAACGCTATACCTGAAGCGCACGGCTGCGGATATTTTCTGCGTCGTCGCTTTGCGCTGAGAACACCGAACAGATTCATTGCGGCCCTCAACGGAAGCGAGAGACTTCATCAATCATTGCGATTCAGTTTGGTCCCAGCGCACTCTATTAGCACAAAATGCGCTGGCCGTCGCGCTGTCCGAGTATCGCGTTTCAATCGATGAGCGCTGTATATCACTTGTTTCATAAGCAAACCATACCCGTAGCCCCCCATTAATGTTCATTTATTAGGCAAACAGCTAGTGAACAACGATGCTGGTACACTACAAGAATACACGAATTTCGGAGGCAGTACCTTAAGCGGAAAAAACCTTCACCGCTACCGTATGATTGCTTAGCATTTCTCTAACCATAGTGTAGCATAGCAGTAGACGTTTACTTCTACTACCCAGTCCCACACAAGCTTATGCATCCTCATGGGCGGAAGGCCGTGAGTACACATAAAAAAGGAAAAAGACCCTTAGCTGATAGCCTCTGGCAATATCATGCCAAGATGGAGTGTAATGC
The DNA here is from genome assembly GCA_013339685.2 of Hyalomma asiaticum. NCBI lineage: Eukaryota > Metazoa > Arthropoda > Arachnida > Ixodida > Ixodidae > Hyalomma > Hyalomma asiaticum. The sequence continues at coordinate 25,981,159 of CM023481.1, forward strand.
ACGAAAAATTGGGACACATCTGCAAGATGGGACAACGTGCACTTTTGTCATGTGTGCTGTGACAGTTGGTGCAAATGAAAAAGTAGTACATGACAAAGTGGAGTCACGCGGGTGCCACTGTGATCAATACACTATTAGAACTAGTGTTTGCAGGTACCATAAAGTGGCACAAGGCTTGTCACTGCTGTTTCTAATTATCGGCATCCAATTTATCAACACAGCCCGGACACAGCTGCCTACCGACACTCCTGAAAGGCGTCCGAAGGAATTGACGCAGACAAGTGAGCGAAGGCATTTTGAATGCGAAGGTCTACTGACAATGTAATTCCCTACAAAATTTGTCATGGCTATCCTGTTTAAACAAACGTAAGTAAAGTACAAGAGAAGTACAAATGATATTTCAGCAGTACCAATCAAACATGCCATATAATGAAAATTCTGCGGAAGTTGTGACTGCAAGCATATTCGATTCCCAAATGAAACTTTTGTCTTAGCTCTGCACCACTGTAGTTGAACACGACGTCAATTCTATAAAACAGAGATCGTGGTAGTAGACCAAAAACAGAGTTCCTCATACCGGATGTGATAGCTGCAGCGCAAACCCTAAATTCCTTGAGTACAACAGAGGATAATTGCAATGCATAATGTGTCACGCCCTTAAAAAAGCAAAGTACAAGATGGCTCTGTACGCAACAAAATAAGGTATTGGTGTGGCATCATAAACGACACAAAAGCATACTAATCAGCCTCATCTCACTTTTGACGATCATACATTGACCACAGTCATAAAAGTTTCCGTTAGCACTGAAATCTCTCTTCTAATGGTCCACATCCTTTAGAAATACTCTCATTGTCCTGTTGGAGGAGGAATAACACCTTCAGGCGCGTCTCCATGAGCAAATTATGGCAATATCAAGATTCACTAGTGCAATGCATCTTATCGTGTTCAAATTTGTCCTGCACATGCCATGTGTATCTCACTGGTTCCACTAAATCTTAATATTTTTGCTCCTTACACAATTAAAACAATTGCAGTCATCGCAATGCACGTATTTTGTTGACCTACACTTTTGATGGGAAGGCACTGAGTCGCACAAAGTCCCAGTCCATTCGCCGACCTTGTGTGTTCCGTTTAGGCGACGCTGTGCCAGGCTACACGAGGTATTTGAGAACACTGCATTGACCTCCAGCGGAGAATACATCAAGGAAAAATCTATAAATTTTCACCAAATCAAGGTAATACTTCTGGTATGCTTTATATCCACAATTACTCAATGACTTCGCTATCTGCAGCGATAACCAATTCAATTTGCTTTAGGAAACAATTGCATGCATGGACTGGGTGTCTCTTAGAGACATGGTCCTTAGACATTGTCTGTAATGGCGGACTTGAGCGACTCTTTTGTATTATGTGCCTGTTTGTTGGCTTCTCTGTCAACGATACCTCAGATGTAGTAGTCGAGCGCATTTCTGTTTAGAGAACTAGGAAGCCACTCGTTGAGAGTGTCGCGGTTGTAGATGTAAGCTAGCCACCCAGGGTGACGCAGACGGAATTGGTGGGGTCTGATCTTACTGACACAAACTCTTCCTTTCGAAACAGGCCCTATCCAGGCCTTCACAACGGTGGCAAGAACCTCAATGACGCAGAATTTTTGTGTGCATCACTGCAGCTAGCTCGTAAGCGCTTCCTTAAAGTGGTTTGTCGCTACGGCGGCTGATGTCTTGGTGTTGGTCAAAGATATTTTCTGTCAAATAACAGCATTCCAGGCTCCTGAGGTCCCTTCAGCGTGTGTAGCAAGTGCTTGGACCGGAGCAAACGAATTTTTCGAGTTTTATCGGACATCATGAAATAGCAATGGTACCTGAAGTCCTCGTGCATAGCGGACTCGACAGCCGACTGTACGACTGCGAGCTTCTTCGTAGTGACCCGCATTCACTTCCATGGGTCATCCCTCACCCTGCATTGCCAGAACGTACAGCTCCTGTGCCCGCCTTCTGAACGAACGACTCTGCTACGTTAAGCCGATAATTTGAAAGCCGCTGTTTTGCCCAGCCAGGGCGATGAGGACTGCACGGATTTTCATTTCATTTGGCAACCTTCACGTTTTCTTCTGTGAACAATGAGCAGTACGAATGAATAGAGGTGAGCGGAAAATAAGCCGCAAGCCTAGATATGATGAACGTGCTAGTGCCTATGGCAGCAAGGAAATGTGTTCTCAAATACGTCGCGCACCCGACACATTACAGGGGGGCGACTGGTCCCATGGTGTTACTGAAACAGAAAAAATATCGTTGGTGTTTACAACAAAATTTTATGATATGCACACTTCATATTCTAACAGCATTTTCTTTCTTGCAGGAAAAAGAGACATCTACGCACAAATTCTAAAAAATCAGAAGAAACTCCTTAAAACACAGAGGAAGACTGCCAATACACTGGAAAAATTGCTGTTAATTAAGCTTTACAAGTATAACATTCATTTTCAGGGCGGCAGACTTGTGCCCAATGGGGAATAAAAATTTCATTTTGATTGAATACAACAAGCGAGCAGTCAATTGTTTGAGAGCCAGTGATTTGGGTTCTGTTTCGGAAAAAAACAACTCAATATTTCGCGATTCCTGCACCCCGAACATGTTTTAGGAAAATCCGGTTAACTCTTTTCAAGGTCACATAGCAATGTGTTTTTTCTCTAACACTCAGTTTGCATTGCACTTGTCCCATTTAAACCTTCCACGGCATAAGTGAGTTACATCCTGTTGGAACTCCAATGGCGTGTAGGTCAAAGCACAACATGGATGAGGCACTGCGCAGGCTACACAACCCTCAGGCAACTGTCAAACGAAGATGCGGTGTGAAAGAAAACCTCTCTCAAACCGCTGCGCTCTTCTGAGGGTATTTTTTTACTGTTACTTTCGTTTCCTGCATAGTAATGTCCTGATCCATCGGTGTATGTCTGTAGCTCAGTAATCATGTTTTGCGATTCGTCTCTCAAGTTACTTATGAAGACAATGACTTCACCAAACGTGATGTTACGTATTCTTACACCCACCTATTCCCAAGCGAACGCGCTAAACCCTTTCTGTAAACATGGTGTGCATATGAATAACAGACTATCTACTTGTCTTACACCCTTCGTTGCTGGTGTATAACTGCTCTTTTTGTGGAGGACTAAGGTGGCTGCGAAGCCATAGCAAATTCCTAGTATTCTAACGCAAAGGTCATGTATGCCTCACTGTTGGCGTTTCGACGACTAAAATGCTCTCTCTGACGTATTAAGATTGCATGAAGCAGTTGGTTATAACTCCATGTATTTCTACATCACCTGAATGATCGTGTGAAAAATGTACATTTGCTAGCCTGTATGAAACTACCGTATACAGCTAACGAATGCACCTTGTATACAAGGATCTGGCCCAGCACTACTTTTTTTTGCTTGGCAGCTTCGTTTAAGACCAATACTGATGTATATGCGCCAATACATCCACACGGAAACCTAAAAATATGAATTAATGTTACTCGGTGAAACATTAATAAATATGCGTGCAGATGTTCTCACCCAATCTCGTTTGCCCATGTACAAACCAATAGAACGTGAAATAGTTTTTTAGGCAGACAAAGTACTTAGCTATGTCTTAAACAATGTGAGCTCAGGGCCGTGGCTACTGAGTCTCCAGCCGAATGGGGCCGTCAAAGACGCTACCGAGCACAAGAGCCATCCAGGAACAAGAAGAGAGACTTTTACTGGTCCGAAGCCCAACACGAACTAACTGCTTGGATGTCCCTCCACGCGCTACGCCTCAAGCCAGCGGTGCATGCCGCGAGTGTAGATGACAATGATGCTGACAAGCGGCGCAGGCACGCAGCTGCATTCCCTGCATGTGTTATTGTGAAAGGGTGCATCATGTGCTATACTACCAACGGCAGCTCAGTTGTAATAGGGACGCGGCGAGGACACCGAGGGAAGAAGGGCAAACCTCTCTTGCAAAACATGCGGCGCTTTAATTTGCAGCGTCATTACCCTCCATTTTTCTTTGCCCTGCCACCCAGCGCATTGAAAAATGTTGATTAGGTTAGTACGTTCCGTACCTAAGCAAATGTCAATAACCACAAATTTATTGGAGATTCATGCTAGTCATGTACACATGTGTTTACCACCCTGCGCGCTGAAAGCTAAAAAAAAAGTCCTGCCACCATCGAGCTCGACATGCAATATACCCACATGAGACTCTGCACACACATGTGAGGAGGAGGAGGACAAAACTTCGCTGCTTAGGCACGGAAAAAAAAGGCAGTTCTGGGTGCGGCCCTCAGTGTAGGGTTCCACTGGCTATTGCGGCTCGCTGAACTTGGTCTAGGAGGGCCAGTTGGCTCCCGGTCCTCGCCTACGAGCAGCGCCTCCCACTGCCGAACGAAGTCCGCTACCCTTAGAAGGGGCGAGTTTATTTGTCCTGGCCGCACATTCCCTCATTGTGTGGTCAAGCGTGTGTTTTATGCCACACAACGGACAGGTGTCTAAATCTGTGAACACGGTGCCTAGTGCAGCTGTGATGCAAAACACAGTACTTCTAATTGCAAAACTCTTTAGACGATGCTGCTGTTAGCACACAATAAAGGACCGCATGCCTGTTTTTGTGTGACTATATAATACAAGCGGAACCAACCATGTCATACCATCTGCATAGCCAGTGAATACATGGCTTCAAGAACCTCCTGACGTACAGCAACTCCAGCTGGTGGGTCTTCTTGCAGCTGTCCGTTGTCATTGGCCTGCCTGCTACCGTCCAAATTAGGGTCATCCAGGGGAAAATAATTACATACAAAATGAGTAGCGCGCATGCAGGAACGTAATCTTGCGGAATATGGTATTTCTTACTCACAAAATGAAATAGTCAAAAGCAAAATATATTGACTGGGCATCGTTGATCACTACATTGTCCAAGCATCCTGCCTGTTTCCTTTAATGACCACCATTCATCTTGTCTTCTCAATACATGCCCTGCCCATAATCATTCCTATTTCTTGATTTCCACTAGCATGTAGAACACGCGTTTGTTCGCTGACCCATACTTTTTCCCCCGTGTCCGAAAAGGTTACAAGACTCACTTCCTTTCCATTGGCCCACTGTGGAATCATGTAGTATTCAAGTTTTTAAGCCGGTTCCTGTGAAGATTAGATTTGCACCTGCATTACTGCCGAGAGCTCACTGATATCGCAAAGTAAACAAGCGTACATAATGAACAGCCGTCCAGAGAAAGAAAGTTCAATTCTTTTTTAATGCCTTACAAAGGAGGAGTTCAATCGTGTCAGAGGGTACAGCAGAGATTGGAGCGATTCATTCGCCAACTTACACAGCTGACATTAGTAAACATGCTCATCATAAATGGCTATATTGTCACCTCAAATTGGAGAGTAAACTTGGTTGGTACACGGATGCTGATTTTTCAGAACTGAAGCCAAGTGTTTCATGGGTGGTCACTTAGGAGACACTTAGGCGTAGCAATATTTTCCTGTTGCTCGCCAGAGATAGCCAATTGACGTTAGCAAACCAATTTTCTAACGAAAATGTCTTGTACAATGTCTCAAAATGGATTTAAAGAAAGCATGTTTTCATAGGCCGAGATGAAATATTTTTAATGTGCAATATTCCAACAGGTAAACGTGACCAAGCGTTGGCCAGTTCGTATGCCATAGCTGCAACATGTTCAGTTTACCTAACTCGAGAGTATATGCACAGGCCAGCATTATTAGCATTATTTTTTACATGGCCTCAGCAAATCGCTTATACGTCATAATGAAAGCCTAACAAAAAACAACGGAAACCCAACCGCAAACGCTTTCATGCTGCCTCACGTAATCGCCGTAAAATAGTGCTGCACAGTGGGGTGTCCTCATTTGATAAAATGACAAGACTCTATGGAGGAAACCTGTCGCAAATTTCATGTAATTTGCCCGGCAAGAACTGTTTAAATGCCAATAGGCCGACGTTATATCAGATGATGAGTTACGTTATACTGAAAATGAGATGGGCACAACAGTGCAACGATGGGGCTTGAAAAAAAACCTAGAGGAAAAAACGAAAATAGGTGGAAAACGGAGTGTCATTTACGATATGTACAGCGTTCAGCGTATTAAACGTGACACTCGAAGCGCACAGCTGCCGATGGCTTCTGCGACATTGCTTTGCGTTGGTGACACCAAGGTGATTTGCTGTGTTATCGATGAAAGCGAGATACTTTTTGAAGCATTGCGATTTAGTTTGATTCCGTCGCCATCACCCAGCCCACACGAGATGTACAAAGGCGCCGGCCATTACACGGTCCAAATATTACAGTAATGTACACCACTGCCTTTTGCCTTGTTATCTTCACTACTAGGGCATGTAAACAGTCCTCCTCAACCATGTCTCAGTATTTCAAGATACCATTCCCTAGGCAGAAATTAGTATAGAAACTGCTCAATCTTGTCCACTTACGTGTACCGGTGCGCTAAAAGTAAAACGGAGAAAGCAAGCGGTTGCCGAAATCGGCAAAACTGCATGCCAGCGAGCTCTGCCAGCAGATGTGCTGCAAATCTCCAGAGTACGCCGGCACATCCGGCTGACCCATCCTGATATGATGCTCGCCTCATCGCCGGCTCAAGCGAAGCCGCGCTGCTACCATAACGGCTCGGCAGGGGCGCTTTCAATGCTTTCTGCTTTTGTTTGCCCGCATCCAGCGCAAACGTTAATTCAGTGGCGCGCTCTTTCTGCTGCGTCAGGAATGGGACCACTTTCAAGCTGCGTGACAGCCGAGGGTGCCGCAGATTAAAAGGGGCGAATAAAAAGAACGGCATGTCTATGTTGGGAGCAAGATTTTTGCCACATTCCTCAAATCTAACCCCGGCATCAGTTAACCAAGCGCTCGAACAAAAACGTAAGTTATTGAAAGCGCCCCTGCCAAGCCGTTATGGTAGCAGCGCGGCTTCGCTCGAGCCGGCGATAAGGTGAGTATTAGAATATCACAATGGGTCAGCCGGATGTGCCGGCGTACTCTGCCGATTGGCAGCGCATCTGCTCGTAGAACGCTCTGGCATGCAGGTTTGCCGATTTCGGCAACCGCTCCCGTGCTCCGTTTTACTTGTGGAGCACCTGTACATGTATTTTGCTTTCACGACAATGGCTATATGCCGCGAAGTAGCAGCTGACAAAATTCAAACTACATTTCTCATCTCGTTGAAAGAAGAGCTGAGGCTCACTATCATTAAGCGACATAGCCACGTCGTCAGAGAGTCTGCGCAAGAGCAATTCTTCGGGTTATAAAGCACAATAACTTACGGTGACAACTTTTTTTGTGGCTCATGCGTTTCTATCCTATTCAGCTACTCTTTTCACGAAGCATGTGGACAAACACTTACCGTAAGCACCATCGAAAGCAATGCCATGACGGACGCACATCTTGTGCAGGACCGCACACGCCACCACTATTTTAGCGCACATGGCCGGCTGATACTGTAGAACACCACCAGACTGGTCCAGGCATCTGAAGCGTCCTTTGAGGAGGCCCGAAGGTGCGCTCGATGACCTGCCTTGTCCTAATGTGGGCTCTGTTGAAATGGTGTTCAGCCGGCCCAGTGATAGTTCTGAAGGGTGTAAGCAGCCATGGCTCCATCGGGTACCCAGAGTCACCTTCAAAGAGCAAATTCTTTGATTCATGTCATATACCGAATGTTGGAACAAAGACAGCTATGCATATATGCCGACCGCATGCGCAACAAGAATACATTGTGCATTACTGAAAGAAATATGCCATGCTGGACAAAATACACAAACGTTGTCTTCAGCTTGAAGCACGGCTCTGTGTCACTGCAAGTAACGAACAGTATGGCGATTTTCACCCAATAGTTATATGTTTGTGCTGAACGCCAACAGAGCTGAGCAAATCAGAAGCTTCGGAGCCTACTGAGGCATATATTCGTACTTGTCATTCTGGCTTACACCTAGTTAAATGTATGCAATAATTTTGTAACTATTTTTGTTTGCGTTTAGTAAAAATTCAAGCTACATTCCTGTGTGAGCATAAAAAGTTAACTATAGATAGGTTAACACAACAAGGTTGTGAAGGTGTGCATATCACCAAATGTTTTCTTTAACACCTACTTCTTAAAGCACTAACCTAGCAGCCAGCCATCAGGCAATCCCCCACACTCAAAGCTCCTCCGCAGCGCGCAGTTCGTCCAAATGAAGCTGTCATGGGTGCTTCCAGGCCACTTCGCAGTGAGCTGGACAATCAGCCCCTCAGCACTGCAGACAGCCTGAACATTGAGGGAGTGGAAGCCTTTTCTGTTTCTGTAGATGTGCTCCAGGTCGCGAGGAGGCTTGATTTGCACGTGCGTGCAATCGATGCATCCCAGGACCTTTGGAACACCTGCGATGTGCGAGAAGGCTACAAGAGAATATATGCAAAAAGCAGTCATTAAAAGCGTTATGAATGCGTGATTGACCGCAACTGAAACGTATCTTTCAGTCAAAGTATCCCATGTGCTATGCACACTGTGGCACACAGTGAATCTCGACGTAAACTTTACAAGTTCACACATTTCCTGAGCTAAATTGTGCTAATGTATCTGACAAAAAGCCTTGCCGGTTTAAAGATAGTGAGTTATACAGCGTGTCGTCGCCAGAGTGAACAATTTTCCTGCATGACGGCATTCTGGCGAAAGTCCAACGCTGTCACTCAACCTTTCATACTGCTAATAGTACAAAATGAGTGCAACTTGCAAAGACTACATGAGCCCGGGAAGATAAGTTTACCAAGTGTTTCTCGCACAACTGCGATCCATGCCAAACAATAGACGAAAACGTACTTAACAATAACTAGAAAAAAATCTTGCTCAAGCAGCACAAGAGGTGCCGAACAATGACTATTGTCGAAACAAACATTTGCTGCTTAAGTCTCGCACGTACTCGTACTGAACACACCCGCGGGAATATATATGACTAATACATTGTTTGCACTAAATTTGTGTTGCTGAAGCACGGGTAGCCATTACATATGTTGGGCTAAAGAAAAATTTGCAAGCGTAATAATATGCTACATGTATACGAAAGAAATTATTTGCGCTAATTCAACTCACCTATGGCGGAAGCATTGGTAGCCGTCAGTGTCGCCGGGAAGCGAATATGTTCGGGGGCCAGCTGGCAAAGGGCGTCTGTCACACGTGCTACTACACGCGACACGCTCGACTGGCTCACACCAACAGTGTCGCCGACTGTGGCCTGGAAGCTGCCGCTAGCGTAAAAACGCAATGCGAGCAGCACTTGCACATCCACAGGTAAGGCATAAGACCTGGCCGTAGGACGTCGTAGTCGGGGCTCTAGTGTCGTGCATAGGGAAACGATGTAACTACTTGGAAACCTGTAATATCTCAGATGTTGGTCCAACACGTCGTCCACGGCAAGACGCCGGTGGAAAGTGCGTTCTCTCCGGATAGAAGCCCGACCCTCACGAGCGCCGGCTGCCAAGAACAACTCCATGGTCCCACTGGTGAAGAATGTATACTGGCTAGCAGGGCACCCGGAAAATGCCAATTGCGCGAAAAAAAGAAGCCTCTTCTATTGCACTATGTGCTACACGATGAACCACTTCGCCGAGTGTCAGAATACAAATGCTTGGGTGTTCACGTCACAGATAACTTGAGCTGGGGACGCCACCTAGATTATATCTGCGATAAGTCACAAAAGAAAGTGTGGATGCTTCGTCGTAACCTAAGTGATGCAACAACTGAGGTAAAGGTCCTAGCGTATAGACTACAATTTTGCCATTGCTGGAATACACGATATGGAAACCACACCGACGGAAAAATATTGCTAAATGTGAACGCCTTCCAAATAGGGCTTTAAGATTTGTTTTTAACTCCGACGAACGTAGTCGGTAACGGCGGTTCGATCGTAAGCATGAATTCTTTGTGCGCAGCAATGAACGAGCTTCAACAGCCTGAAAGTTTTTTTTTCAGATATTGTATGGCAAATAGCCATAACTTTAATTATTGACACATCGCGTTCGCGCACTAGGCACGGACACTACATACAGTCTTTGAGACACAGCGTAAATTCTTTCAAAAGCTTCCTTATTGAGTAGGGTATCAATCCGTACAGCGGATTGCTGCATGATGTTTCAACGTGCAATGGTGTTAAAATACCTTAAAGAGCATGGTTGAGAGATTTTACCGATTGTACATAATGCCGCTTACTAGTCTCAGAATAAGAATTCATATATCCGAATGCATTTTCTTGCTGACGTGTGTTCAGCTGAACAAGTTGATATGTGTGTTGTAATAGCATCTTGTGCGTTTGTCTCATTAGGTTACTTTTTCTGCACTTCTATGTTTCCTTTAGTTCTGTGTAATAAAATCCTCTCTCTGTGTATCATTCATTTAACAACTGTATTTGTGCTCAATACAGCAACTCCTGTTTTGACTACACTAAGAGTATGGATTGATAAAATAAATAAAACCAGAATGTGTTGGTGAGTGATTTCAGGTTCCGCACATTACCCGCTAAAGTAAGCAAAGGAATGGAGTTGACGGGTAAAAGGCCAAGCGTAGCGTAGTCGCCAATTATTGTACCTGTTGCACTGCTTCCACACGGTCTCTGCCTCTTCAAAAGACTTCGAGATGTCAACACAGCACCTACGCAAACGCCTAGGTCGTTTCTTTCTAAACACGGAGTTATCCTTGAAGTAACGAGCCCAAACACAGTCGATGCGAAACGGCGTACGCCGCAAAAACAAACGACCACAAAGCAACGCAAACGAACTGACCGGTCTTCAAACACACAATGCAGGCTTCCCAAATGTGGGTCCATGGCGGCACACTGACCGCGGTTCCCTGTTCACGAGCACAAAGGCAGAGGCTTCAACAGTGTTCACCGCTCAAATAGAGACACTGGCGATGGTTTTCACAAAATTTTCACGCACCGAAAAAGCGACGGCATTAAAAACACATCCCATGGAATCGTAAACGAGCTCAAGCAAGAAACGTTACCACGAAACAACACCCACATACTATGTTTACGTCGCCATGATGTTCTTTTCGCCTTAAGAGAGCTCTTAAAAAATACTTCCGCATTCTTTACGGTGATATGAAAAATTCTCTTATGTGCGAGGGGGATAATGTGACGGCCACCACAGAAGTGCGCGGTGAAAGAAGTGAGTGACATCATTTTAGTGACGTCACAAAATGGCCTGCTGTAGAGAGTTACCTCGTTCTAACCAATCACATGCTTGGCCTCTCGCTCAAACCGTCGTCTGCTGTCGTCGTCTGCTACGATATTTATGATGCCTGGCGTAGGCTTGGATGTGATGCACGGCATATCACTACGCGATAACTTCGGCTAGGTTAACATTCCAGCCACAATACGCACCTCAAGGGACGAAGCGGCCTTTTGCTGAGACTCTGACGTCCAACTAAAAAGAAACTAATTGTCAAATGCGCGAGTGCAGTCGAGGTGACATTGCACTGCATTAGCACAGGCTTTCGCGTGCATTTTAGGCGCATTCCGTCCTAAGTATTTGCCATAGCGAAACCTTTTCATTTTCTTTTACGGACAGTGAATGTCTATTAAACTCAATTTATTTATTAGTTTATGCGCAAAATCACACACATCTTGTACGTGCGGATATGTTGAAGCAATGTGTTTTCAGTAAATCAGCCTATAATGTACAGCGGAAGCTGCATTTGGGTGAGCGTTCCTATTGGGAAATAATAAAGACCACTGCAGCTAGAGAAGCTGTAAACGACATAAGGAGTTCGTGAATGGCTGACTGGAGCCTACTGTTCAACTTCCATTCCAATAGTGTGCGACAGAATTTTGTCCGTTCCCTTATGGTGGTACATGTGCGACCAATGCTGCAACGGTAACACAGCTTGTACGCCTTATTGGGAGACGCAACAAAAAGAAGGTAAAAAATATTGACCATACACCGCACCGATTTTGGCATCAAGCACCATTCACGCAACTCTTTATTTTTCATCCAATCGCAAGCATTTGCATGCATAAGTTATTTTGCTGCAAATACCCAATAGGCACCTCTAATAACTCCAACAACAAGCTTACTGGACAAGTGCTAGTGGAAAGATTGTCCAATACGTAAGAGAGAATCAACAGCAACCTCAAGGCTGTGAGCCTTGTACATACGCGGCAATCATCAGCCAGCTTAAATGGCCATAATTTTTTTAGTATCACCTACGGCACCCAAATACCCGCCGCCGTTGCCCGTTCCAACGCCACCATGTTGCTCGTAAGAGTGCTCCGGACCACTCTTAGGATTTCCGCTTAGCTACGCTGCTTTTGCGACCATTTTCGCTTCGTGAATCCACTTACGAGCCTTTTTCGCCTACGTCGCAAATGCATCACTATCGCTGATATATTAATCGGCAACCCCAGCGCTCGCTATAGCAGCGGCCGATGTGAGAACCATGTCCTCTTACGACGTTTTCTTCGCTTCGTGAATCCACTTACGCAGAAAAATTTCTCTTACGCGAAAATTTTCTCGTAAGTGAGTTTTGTGAATCCGGCCCCAGATTACGATGAAAGTCTGTGCAAAGGGATTGAGCGGGAGTATACTGAGCGCCGGCTAACCACGAACATCGAGACCACTGTGACGACTTAGTGGCAGCTCACGGTATGACGTAACGTCGGCACTCACGTTAATAACCAAACGTTTCTGTCGAAGGCTAGTGCACGATACGATGACCTGATGCGCGTATCCTAAGCATCGTTCCTTCAAGTATTCTTACGAAATCAAGCGAAGTCAGAGAAAAGCCTGCCGAGTGATAGTTAAACACCAGCAACGTTTCTTACATTGCCACGGTAGCGCTAAACATACACTACACGAGCAACGGGCGTCGCACTAGCACCATCATCACGACTACTGGCGAAATATATTTATTTACTATATACCATGCGGGAGCCGCCACCGTCGCCTCGTCGTAGCGCGCTTTCTCGGCACATCGCCGGCCCGGGTTCGATTCCTACGTTCTTGCAGCGTGGAATATGTGGCCTTTAGAAATCACAGAGGCTTCGCCTGTGTATGCCTATGCAAGTGTGCTTGTTTATACAAATTACAATTGCGAATTATGTAGACAATATGTTGCGCTTATATGCGCAATGCCTATTTTAGTTCGATAAAACAGATGCTTGGGCTAGTTGATCTGGAAGCGTCATTTTAGCACAGCGCGAAAAACGAGGACAATCAGAAAGGGCACCTACCGCACAGGCGCTGACTTCAACTAAATATTATTAGCCAAAACTCTAGAAATATATACACGTAATAACAAAAAGCACACATCAACACAATGACACAACCTACTGCATCTGAGCCAGATACGCAATTTCCTTTTTAGTTAGCGCAACAGTAGGCATGCTTACACAGAGTCCGCCAAGCTGATGCATTAGATTAGCTACAATGATTTCACGTATGAGCTCCTCACGTTGTTTCGCGACAACGGTGCACTTTTTAAATTCCGGTTCACAACCGCAATTTCTACAGGGAATGTCCAGATGCCCTTGAACCGCTGCGTTTACACGATAATGATGCTCCTTTAAACTCTCATTCAAGCATCTGCCCGTTTGTCCAACGCACTTCTTGCCACAAGACAACGGGACCAAGTACACAAAACTGAATGTGCATGATGCTACGAACTGATTCATGTTCTTTCTTTTTTTTTGGGGGGGGGGGGGGGGCAAACGCTCCTTCGTGCCGTTCGAGCATTCACGCGTGGACGCAGCACTGATAGTTTTTCCGGTGCAGAGAATACTACCTTAACATCTACCTTATCCCCTATCTTTTTCAAGTTGTGCGAAATCTTATGCAGGTAGCGAAGCACAGTGACTCGCCTAATATCACTGGCAGCACAGTTTGTCCTTGACTGGCATAGTCTATATACAATTCAAACACCTGTGACACGTACCGCTGACCATGGGCCGTGCACTGCGGGTATGAGACGCACCTGATTGTAGTATCATTAATCGTGACGTATACGTTGAATCTGTCATGTTAGGGATGTAAAGCCAATCATTCATGTTCGTCATACGTTAACGCCCTACCATCTGAATAATGGTGTACGCCGGGTGAACGAGACGACCAGGAGAGCACCGAGACGTAGGCGGATAGATAGATAGATAGATAGATAGATAGATAGATAGATAGATAGATAGATAGATAGATAGATAGATAGATAGATAGATAGATAGATAGATAGATAGGCACGGTCAAAGCGACACAAGTTCGCCAGGAAATGCTCCGCATTTGAAGTGAAGGTAAACAGTAGCATCAGTGAATCCAGAGATGAACAAACCAGTGGTCCTTGTCACCATTCACGAATTTGATGAAAGTTTCTTAAATGGCGAAGTCGGCTTGCCCTTAAGGCACAGCTTGTGGTGTGTGTATACGTGCTGTAAGGCACGTATGTTGTATGTTGTTACAACACACGTGCTTTAAGGCCCGTGTGTTGTATCTTCTCTTGCATCCAATCATTATAACTGATCGAGGAACTGTCGCGGAGGCCGTCTTGCTCAATCTTTTGGGCCCAGTGCAATAAGTCTGAGCTTAGTCTCGAGCAAAAAAATTCTTTGTTTGAGACAAAACTACTCCGATCAAGGCATCTGAATATACTTTCGCACCAACTGTAGCGGTTTCTGAATTTTGAGCACACAAGCTTTTCCAAGCCCACCAAAGTAGAACGCAGCGTGGTTTTCGAGCTGTTAACTTAGCTATGAGCAATGAACTCTTTGCATTTGTGGCCATTCGAAGCTCATGAATATTATTTGCAAGTCAATTTATTTCGCGGTAACGTATACGACGTCGTATAGGGTCCTGATGCGAGGGTAAGTGATGTGCGTAAGCAGCTGCTATGCCTTGTCCTATTTTGAACTGCGCTGTGGTTATGCCTGGTAATGTCGGTGACCGCCAGAGCGAAATAGATCGAAGGTTTCGATGTTAAGAGCGTGCAAGTCATAGCTGCAAATACGTGCACATCTGTGAATTGCATATGCGTAGCAGCAGAAACAAAAGGTAGGGTAACTGCAGCAAAGGAAGTTGCCTTGTGTCTGTGGACACGTGCACACAAATGTGCACACATGTAGCGTCAGCGTGTGTCACTTGCACCAACACAGGATGTAGGTGAACGCGCGCGGCCGTATGTATTTTGAGAAGATTTTAGCGGTTTACCGCAGCCGCTGATGGCAACAGCACAGCTGGTGACGACATCCTGTGGCATTCTGTCCCACTACAATATGCTTGAATATCTTGCGGTTGCGTCATTGTTGTCTTCGAAATAGAAAAAGTAAATGTACGGAAAGTTGATTATTACCCTACTGGCAACCCTTTAAATGAGCGGTTAAGCAAAGTTTGTAGGCCGCAACAATATTAGTTTTGTGCGACTCAGCGACGTTTCATCAACAGGCTGCGGTAGCAGTGCTGCCGATCACGTATAATTTCCCGGTAATCCGGCATTTTTAAACAAAAAGAAACCTACAGAAAAACAAAAATCGTCTTTTGTCAGCGTCTTTGGGCTTCCGTTGCACGAGGACAGCCGATGCACCAAGACAGGTGTTGCGCCGCGACGTGGGCGCTGCTGCCTTCGCTATTGGCGCCTTGTTTTTTCATCAGGAGCTCATGCAGGGACGCTTTCCAGTGTATATTAGTGCTCCACCACGCGACGTTTTCAAGCCGACGGAAACAGTGAATTAGATGAGATGTGGCACCTTATGCTGAAATCAGATTACTCGGGGGTTTGGGGTGCAGAAATTTTGCTCCGGTGAATGAATTCAAACCTTTTCTTACATGTGAGTGCGTCGTAGTAGAAACTGTTTGGCCATAGCTTACGCGGATGGTCTCGAATATTATACTTCGCAGGATGTTACGGTTCTCCGTACCGCACACGGTAGTATATCGGAATTCAAAGGTGGCTATTACGGACAAATTTTGAAGAACACGCTGTCGACACGCTATTGTTTTTGAGGAAGACCATCGGAAAATGAACAACAGCACGTTTATTAGAGTACATATTCCACTAGCCTGATCCAACTAGATCAGTCTGGAAGCTTGCGCTCCTCTAGCAGCTAGTGAGTTATGGACTTTGTTGGACTACACAGCCAGTGGACTACCTCCACCCATTAGAATTTGTAGTGCATTTAGACCCATCCAAATAAAACACTGCGATGCAGGCAAGGAAGCAAAGGGAAGGAAAATAATGAACGACTGAAGAGTATGTTCGTTCATTATCATTTATTCTTATCAGTAATGACTTCGTGCGGTGGCGCTTCCGCGCGATTGCCATTAACGACTACTCGGTGAAATTGGCTCCTAAAATGCCTAGATTCGCGTAAGGAAGACTTTCACGTTCAGGCCATTTCGCACTGCATTATCTAACTTTGGTTTGCCTTACTTAACATGTTTCTGCCAACGAAACGACCGCACGGTGGCCTCCAACCCACTGTATAGAAATGATTGAGGGATTTTTTTTTATGGTAGCCTCAGAATTTATTAGCCGGAAAAAGCGACGCTATAGAACGGATGTAACCCCGCAATACGCTCTACCGCACCTGAAACAGACCGAATAACACGCCCTTGAGCGGGTGCTCTTTTTTTTTCAGCCATAAGCATGCTTACCTTTATACAGGGAGCGCAAAG
The DNA here is from genome assembly GCA_013339685.2 of Hyalomma asiaticum. Classification (NCBI taxonomy): domain Eukaryota; kingdom Metazoa; phylum Arthropoda; class Arachnida; order Ixodida; family Ixodidae; genus Hyalomma; species Hyalomma asiaticum. The sequence goes on from CM023481.1 coordinate 25,997,830, forward strand.
CAAGAGAGGAAATGGCTCAGGCATTCACAAAACAAAGCGAAATAAGCATGCAGCGTGCGCGTAGACGAGATTCTACACTTGCATCGCAGCAAGTACCTCTGTACTAACTGCAGTATACGAAGCGCAAACGTCGATAGAGCAGAAAGAAGAGTTGATGATGAGCTTGGCGAACCAGACAGCAATGCACATCCAGCAGCACAAAGACGCTTAAGTGCTCATTGCTAGGCCAGGGTGTCGGCCTAGTTTCGAAAATAGCGCAGTGTTCAACCCGCGCTTGCACCAGAAAACAAGCGCAATGAACGAGGCGGCGAAACTCAATTCCCAAAATAAAGCAACATGGCTTCAATAGGCTAAACAGGGAGGAAAAACAACAAAAACAGTTGAAATAGCTAGAACAGCGCCTGCGGCAGGAAAACCAGGAATTCTAGGGCCACGTTGGTTAATGAAGGGTCGTCTTGTGCATGCCGCGCCTATGAAGGTCTTCAATTTTAACTTTCCCTCAGTTATTTCGCTCCTGGCTTTAGCTACTATGTGTACGCCCTACATGATCTGTGTATAAACTTGAACAGAAGCTCAGGGGAAGATGGAGCTCGAATCGATGAACATATCGCTGAAAACGATGCAGAACAGGGGATGTCGCAGGAGCCAACATTTCGAAAAGTGCACTTGTCTTTGTCAGCACGGCGAATGACCAAGACAAGTCCCGTCGCCGTCCTGACTAAGACAAGTTCACTTGTCGAAACGTTGGCTCCTGCGACATCCCCTGTTCTACATCGTTTTTAGCGATATGTTCATCGATTATCCGTATGTATAGAATTTTACTCTGTGTTGAAGAAGACATTTAGTTATTAATGAGAAAATGTGTACGTCCAGGTTCTGATTACGGTCTCTAGTGTTCGCACAAAGACCGCCGTCGTTGTCTTCCAAACCAGCTGAGGATTCTCCAACTCACCGATCACGGGCTGCAGAACGAGCTTTGTTTCGAGGTAGTCAAGAAGTCACCTAAGCAGACCTCCATTTACAAACAACGTCAAATGCACCTTACGCTAATCAGGCAAAGCACATGACTTTTATGTGCCACCTGCAACCAACGCAGACGAAACTCACCGATGATGAACTCCCCGTATCGATCATCAAGTCGTGTATCTCTGCCAGAAGGAAGCTGCCAATCACTCCAACCAGCACTAGGAAACTTACAACAAGGGAAATGCGCTCGAGATGACTGGCAGACGTCGTTATGTCCTGAAATGACAATTTAAATAAGTTGAATAACTTAGTTAAATCTCACCATATTATATTATTATTTGATTTCTGGGAAATTCCGTCCCAAAATTACGATATGATTATGAGAGATGTACGGGAGGGCGCTGAAAATTTCGACCACCTGGTGTACCTTGAAGGACCGCGAAAGCGAAAAACAATTTTTCTCGCATCACTATCTATCAGCTTTGAACAATGTCGAAAACAACAGTCTTGCGATGAGAAGGCCTTCGGTATGCTAGAAAACATGGGAAAGGGAAATGCGGGTGGCGAAACCGCTTTTGCAGCACTCAAACGCGTGACGTTACAGACCTTTGACGGCGTCTGCTAAGGCCTACGTAACTATTTATCGGTAAGCAAGATATACGATCTGTTCTAAGGAAGCCGGAGACTTAAGTTTTAGATGGTTTGATGGAGTGAATTTAGCGAGAATTTAGCGAGAAAAAGAAATCGGCCTTATAAGGTCACGAGGCTTCCCGTACCGGCAGGAAATTACAAAAGCAAAATTTGACATTACTTTCTACTTTAATACTGAACGTAAAATACCAAAATTAACGACAATCGAGTTCCCGAAATGTTAATCAGTCTAAACCGCTTCGCATTTTCCCTTCAGCGTCCCTTTCACGGGCACTGACATCGCAGAATACGCGGGCCTCATCACTTCTCCTCCATCGAAATGCAGCCTGCCGCGATGAGGTTTTCATCCGCCGACCTTCGGATCAGCTGCCGAGTGCCATAGTGACTAGACTATCGTGATGGGGGAACATATAATAATGCGAATCGCTATTAACATAAAGCGTTAGCTCAGAGGGAACGCAGACATCAAATAGTCGAAAGTGCGCAAAAAGCCAGAAAGGATTTTGCGGGAGGAGCTATGGAAAAATTTGGATAGCGTTTGTCGAATTCGTTATAAAAAGACAAGCTCTATAACATTGACAGCATGTAATTTACATGATACACAGCTGCCTGTCTTGTGCAATGATTTGACCTTCATTCTATGCCAAACAGGCAGCTGTGAATCATTTCCACGATCTGCCGCCCATCGGCAGTCTCTGCGGACCATGTTCCGTTTATGTGCTTTGTCACTGATAAGTAGGAACTATCCAGGTTTGCGTTCTCCAGTGACAAACGTTAGAACTTTTGGGAAGGCATGCTGAGAAGCTCAGGGTGAAATAGTACGATAGACATTGTTAGTTTCCCTTTACGTGGATCACTATTGAAATAAAGGTAGTAAAAAGGCAGTAATTGCACCAGTCACTACCTCCTCGGCAACATTCTTACATTTTGCTGACGCTACACTACCTTAGACGTGCAGGATAGGTCGTAAATGCGGTCGTTACTGCTATGTGTGCCGGGGGTAGTACGCATTACTACAAGCGTCCGTGACGGGTTAGGAAAACGCTACTACCTGTAGTGCCGCCGGTACATTATGCTGGAAGTGTGACACGTTTGTGCAGAAATTAGACGACCTATTATTCATTTGATTATGTTGGAATAAAACTCTCGTGCAACGTCGTTTCATACCTATACGGAAACAGTGAAGTATAAGAATCTGTATGCAGAACATTTATTATTGATATGAATTCATGTCTGCTCACTGGCACAACGTATGCATTCTAAAGTATGACCATAAATAGCGCTAACCTTGCCGTTGGAGTATACGGTATGTCACGTAGAAGCGTTGATCTTCTGTATGTGCTGCCGTTTCTCGTTTTAACATGCTTCTATGTTTCACCCGAACGCGCTGATGTACAGCGCATTCAATGGGATAATCAGAATACGCAACTAACAATAGGTGATTGCTCTAACAGTCTGTGGTTAGTACAAGTCAGCGTCTCCATTCACCAGACAGCGTAGGCTGTTATGGGCCTGGTACAGTGGCCGAAAGTGGCGGCGATGCTGTCCGCTGCAGCCAGCGCCCGTGTCCGTGGCTGGGCGTCTTGTGCTCATAGACATGGGTCTGATATGGAAGGAGAGCTAGTGGCGCCCATCCCCGGCTCTCACTTTGTGGCCGAGTTTATGAGCTCTCATGCACGACTATGATAGAAATGGTGTATTGGAAGGTGACTCTGTTATGTTTGGAGCCGCTGACTGTGCTTTGGTAAAGCAGTACGAGGAAGACGACAATGAAGAAGGGAAAGAATACGGCGAAGAAGTAGAAGAAGACGATGACAACGAAGATGAAGGGCAAGCGGATGACGGCGAAAAAGGCGAGGAAGCAGAAAAACCACACCATGGAGTAAGAAGAAGAGGGGATAGAGGTGCAGAATAAAGTAGCACGGAAAAAAACGTGTGAGCACTCAGCAAAGTCTAGCTGGCACTGCTGCCCCGCCACGGTGGTCAAGTGGCTATGGTACTCGGCTGCTGATCCGAGGGTCGCGGGATCGAATCCCGGCCGCAGCGGCGGCATTTCGATGGAGGCGAAATGTTGAGGCCCGTGCGCTGTGCGATGTCAGTGCATATTAAAGAACCTCAGGTGGTCCAAATTTCCGGAGACCTCGACTACGGCGTCTCTCATAATCAGAACTGGTTTTGGGACGTTAAACCCACAAAACAACAAGCTTGCACTGCCACTGTGCTGCGTCACCTGCGCAAGCCTGGGAGATCTTTATTTGATCTTATTTTTTTCGCAATGGAATAGATTTGATACAAAAACTGAAACAACACGTATCACCTCACGCCCGATAATAGACTGCCCCGATGGTAGTCAAGTTACCAAAATTGGTTAACACCCTTACCTATAGGTAGTAACTTGAGGTAGTAAATGATATGGTAGTAAGGTCGGCAGCTTGTCTTTTAACACTTGCAGTTACTACTTAGGTAGTGAATGTTATGTCTAGCATTTACTACCCCAAAGTTAGTACTGCCCATTTTTGAGAGTGCTGCATTTGCTTAATTTGTCACGACGTCAGAGCAGCTCCTTTTCTAAGCCAGCATATCTCCAGCTAGCAGCACGTCGCATAAAGCCAGTATAGGTTGTAACGTGTGTGCACCTTACTGTACCATTTAGTTCGCGTGAGCATCCCCTTTGAGTCAGTGATACGATAGTACGCATCCATCTCGAGAGCCTTTATTTGCATACCTCCATGACAGATAACCGACATATCGGAGCCCGCTCTGGAGGATAGAAACGTATTGTCAGTGGCGCTTGGAGAGGCGAGCTGCATTTCAATAAAGCGGACAACAAAGATCCATAATGTTTTACATTTTTCAGTGTTGCTGAACGGCACATGCCGACACAGGAAAAAACAATCATTGACGACGCACTCGACAAGCTCCCTTTTCTAGATAATTTCGTCGAATTAGTTGATGATTATTACTATTACATTTGCCCCTGTCTTGGGTGTTTATCGTTTGTCTTCTCTCTACTTGCCATGGTCAAATTTTGTGCTATAGCTGCAATGGTGGATCATTTTTCTAGATCGCTCGGTTCCGCTTGAGCAAAAAGCGCCATCCTTTACCTCTAGCACCAGCTTTGCCTCTGCATGGGAATATTGGAAGGAGTATACGACTTCCTCGAGCAGTCCGGCCTCGCTAGCCGGCTGCTCTCTGTGTCATAGCAGTGCCACTGTGCGGTGCCGGGCGATAACTCGTTCGAGGAGTCCGCATCCGAAGTGAACTGAAACTTTTGCCTAAATATGTAAATGGTTCCTCTCTGCTGCCTCGCTCTCTCTCTCTGTCTTTATTATTTAAATCGCCTCCCCCATTTCACTTAATAGAGTTCGCGGTTCAGATGTCAGCTTATGAGCTAGACAGCTACTGCGGCTTCTAGTAGTTATCTTCCTTTCCCTCTCTCCATTTGGGAATGTTTCTTTTAATAAAAAGCCACAAATAATAATAATAAACCAAGTAAACTTTGGATACCTCGCAATGGAAATAAACAACTTTGCGACCAGGTACGCTTGGCATTTTTGGTTAGTGTGTAAAGCTATAACTACCGGAATTTCCTTCTCATTACTGCCTTCACTCTAGATATAGCAGCCCTATGAGTATATACGTACCTTCTGTTCAACGACCATAGTGAACAGTCGAAATGCGTTCAGCACGCAGGCTGTACACAGGAGACCCAACGAAGCCACCACGAATGCTGACGGCGGAAGACACCGATGCCTGCGCCGCCACACAGTAACCAGCAGGAGAATCTGTGAATTAAGATAGAGCTGTTGCAACGCATATTCAAAACTCAACAATGGTGCAGATGGTCCAGTCCACACATATTTCTAGGAGGAAAAGAAAATGGTCTGGCAACAGAGCAACCTTGGGCTGTATTAGAGCTTGCTTTGAAGCAGATAGACGCACGACAAAAAACGTCCGTACTCTCGAAGGGCATCTCGAAGACTGGCTTTTTTTTATTACTGAACGAAGAAAGAGAAAAAAAGGGAAAAAGGGAGAGATATTCGACCAAGTAAATATATACAGCCCACATGGAGGGGGCTACTACAGTTCCTTCATAGAACCCGCGCAAACGGAGACCGACCACTGAAAGTAAAAAGACGTCGTCGCCTTGTGTTGCGGGCCGGCATCTCCATTCGTTCCGTCTGCACAGGCACAGCGCAGGTGCTTTTTATGGAGGTCACCCCACGCTGGCGCTTCACGCTGACTGTCCTGGTCGTTAAAGTTGTCACATTGCTCATTTCCTTGGGACGCATGGGCACTTTAGGGTTTAGTGATGGATGGCTTGTCGTTTTGCCAGGCGTGCTCGCCGGCGGCAAGGTGACGTCTCGAAGATGCGGATACGACTTCTGGGAGACAAGCATCTGAGACCGGATGCAGCCCAAGATGACTGTATCTAGCATACAGCCACCTTGGGCTAAATCTGTTCCTACATGTGCCGCTGTGTTGTACATAAGCCCTATGGCCAGGTTGCACCCACCAGGAGCCTCCACCATCGCGTAGCCCGCCAGCGCCACTGTGGCGACTTTTTCATTAGCGTCAGGATGCCTTCATCGGGCCGCCCCCGACATTCCAAGGGAAGTGAAGGCGCCGCGCCCGTTGAGAGCGGTGTTGCGAGACGTAATAGCACTTTTTTTTACCTCTACGTGAAAATGAACACGTATTGCGAGAAGGCTAGATGTTCGGTCTTGTGGGCAGCGTATGAAAAAATCCGAAGCACTAGCGAAGGACGAGAAGGTATAAACTATAGAAAGCCGCAACTTGAGCGCTCGTATTATTGGCCTTCGTCTTTTCCAATATCGGTAAACATTTGTAACTTTCTGTTGGGTGAAAGTACTGGGAACGGTCAGCTGCTGGATCACGGAAGCTCCGCGCATGGCGTAATAGATGAAGTCAAGAAAGCTGGCGCTGAAACCACCCGCCACCGCTTTCCGCAAATGTGCATAAACACTTCCCTCGAAAAATATGGAGTTGCCTTCAAGTTCAAGCGTTTCCTTTGTTAATTTGTTGTGCATTTTCTCAGCAACCAGTGCAAGAGTACTTTTGTTGTGCACAGTGATATTAATTCAGAACCCGGCTGTTCCCCAATTCGGCAGTTTAGTCTTGTGGGGCTATTGTTTAATTAAGTTTGCGTTCTTCATCCTCGCGTTTTCTACCAGTTAACATGGGTATTAAATAAACACTTGGCGCCAGATATGTTCACCCGCCCCCGTCAAGGGCACATAGCAAGCGTGAACGCGCCAACTCGGCCGCTTTGCTTTTAATTAAGAACTGTGAAACGACTTGGCCTCAAGCATAAAAGGGAGAAATAAATATGTGCGAAGTATGTGATCGCTCCAAAAATTGGGAACGGGAAAAAATGATCAATTCTCTATCGAAGGAAAAGCAGACTTACTGGTTTTACAATCGCTTATAATCACTCAGAATAATAAAATTTATGAAAACTAATAAAGTTAATCTGATGCTCTGAACAAGTTACGCTTGTTGAACGTTTTTCTTTTTTTTAACGTTCATTGGGCCAAAAAAACCTACAAATGTCCATATCTGCACTCTGAGATTGCTCCAAATATGATAAAATTTGGAGCCATCTGGGAGAATTCTGGAAAAACTGCGTGCTCGAAAAGCACGCAGATTTTCCAAAGTTTGTGCCACACTGAAAATTCTGCTAGAATCTACAATTCATCCAAACAACACCAAGTTATCTTTCGAAGGAAAAAAATTCTGCTGCAGTTCATAGCTCGTTGCTATGTAGCACTTACTGGCGCGTTGGGAAGCTTTGAAAATTTGTCTACGAAAAGTTGCTGTAAATAGGGAGTTTGAGAATTGGGGCCCCAAGGAGCTTGGGGACCCAAGAAGCTTGCGACCCGCCAGGGCGCATGCGCAGAACCATTGCGCATGCGCCCTGGCGGGTCGCAAGCTTCTTGGGTCCCCAATTCTCAAACTCCCTAATATCAGCAGTTCCATTGCACAACGATACAGTTGCTACTTTTACAAAGAACCATTTGGACGCCCTGTACTAGGATTTCAAAAATTTTTTCCTGCAGTGCATGGCGACGGCACAGCCTTTTAGCTGCCGCAGTCGCCAAGGGCAAGCAGGCGCGACCGCTCTCCTCTCTCCTGACGGTGACGCGCCCGCCGCCACAACGGCGCTAGCGTCGTCGCGGGGAGTTAGGTGTGCAAACTGCCTATTGCGAAAAGCAAATATTTTTTGAGAATACGTGCCCAAAACAACTATTGTCGACAGCAGCGCAAGTGCTAATTAAAGCGGCTGCCACTGTGCAAAAATAATTCATAGCCAGCTCCGCAAATCGTCGCACACTTCTTCGAAAACACCTTCGCAATACCGTAGGTGCCGAAAACCGTCAGAATAACTAAGGTGTTTTTTATCGTTAATGGTAAGGTAACTGGTAGGAGTGATAAGTAGCTGGCGTCATGACGTATCAGTTATGATCGTCATTGTACCCTTCATCATCATCTACTGAACTTGCGAAATCCTTCATCATGCACTTCTTTCTTCCTTTCTTTCTTTCTTTCTTACTTTGCATTTTGCACTATTGAAAAAGGCCGTCTGCCCGTCGGAATTTTTTTTTTGTGTTCTGGTGAAAATTAGGACGGTTTCTTACATTGACAGAAATGAGCATACTTGTATTCCGTAAAATGTAATCGCATTTTAAATTGAACCTATAAAGTCGCAATTACTGGACCGGTGGCGTCATCCTGTGCGTTGTGTGTCAATCTCCAAGTGTAACGAAAAATCAAGAAATATTTGTTTATTTATTATTTAACAGCACAAGATTGTCGTGGTGATAGGTGCAAAAGGTGACGATTACCTGACTAGGTCAATTCATAATGATGCAAGACCATTTATCTTGCTAAAATGCCACATTTACCACCCACAATTGTATCTTTAACACATGTGGCATCGTTCCTTCGCGAAGGAGAGTAACTTTCCTCTATAAATTAATATTGTAAAAATCGAGGAACCAGCGCGTCCCTACACAAGCAGGAGGGGTGACCGCGAAGATCTAAAAGCTGTTTTAAGAATTTCTACTAACTTTTTCGCGAAACCACTAGGAGCTTGTACACTTTTAATGGCACGCTTTCTACTGCGTTAAAAAAAGCAGGAGTTTGGTGAAGGGACTGCATAGAGTTCCTTTGAAATGCGGCCGCAGCTGCGGGGTGGAACCTGTACTCGTGCTAGACCTTTTCTACAGTTTATGGCACATTGGCCTTCGCCTAGTCGGAATAATGTAGAACGAGGCAAAAGCAGGGGTGCTACCGCGTAGCGATTCCTTTTTTCGTTCCAATGCCTTTCGGCGTTACGTCACTGCTGTCGTCATCGGTGGGCGGCGACGCTTGACGTATTTCAAATTGCCCAATCGTAAGCGGCCGCTTTTTCTTCTCTTTCTCCGCCGTTCGCGGGCTTGCATATTAATTATGTTTGGTAAGGAAGTAGTTAATAAAATTGCGGTTGCGCGCTTATTAGATGAAAATGGCTTAGTAGCATTAAAACGCAAAAGCGAAGGAAATATGAGGCAAACAAAACGCTAACACACGTGTATTTATAGTCGTAGCCACATTTGCGCCGTACGTGAATCCAAGCCATATCGCTGAGTACGAACAAAATGGCAACCGTTGTGGGATACAGCTGACTGTGTTTTCATCGGTTATTCGTCCGGATCAGCTGATCGTCCGGATCACCTGAGGAGAAATTCTACACTCCACATTTTTCCGGGAGTGACGGAACACTGAAATGAGGCGAGCACAAAGTGTTACTGCCGTGGTCTGTTGCCGCTATGTGCATTGTTTGATGTGCGCGCTTTGTTTTCCTGCAACAGGAAGCTGTTCGGAAGACAACTCGTCATATTATCGGACAGTAAAGTGGAACATCGTGAACTGGCCGCGATCGAGAACTCGCAAGGTAGCGAGCGCCGTTTGACGGAGCACGCCCACGGCACAGCGTAATTTCATGAAATCTGTGATCAGCTGCAGTCCGTTGCGCATGCTACCAGCCACTGTCGTCGTCGATCCGAGAAAGCAGCTGCTGCATTCGAAAAAGTAAACACATGCACTACATTACCTTGTTTAAATGAAAGAAATTGCGAAGCACGAAAATAAAGCAAAATGAGAGCACGAAAATAAAGTGTGCTGGCGTGTATGCCATAAGATCTTAACATCAATTTTTTAGCACTGCATAACTAACGTGTTGTCATGTTCAGTGATGTGTTTTATGCTCCTCACAGACGTGCGAACGTATGAAATGGTGGCTCGTGTTAATGTCTGTAAAAAATACAACTCGTAATATACAAACGGTGCCATTTCTTTTTTTTATATGTAAGTCCTGCACAATAACGGGCGCTATTTCTCGAGTTCCTTGGGAAGTAATGGGTGTCGCGCGTATCTGCTATGCTCATGACATGCTGCTTGCCGAGTAGGATATTTGCCTTCTTCGCACCCATGTGCGATTTACTCATTTAACTATTGTCTACCTTGTGAAATCGGAACTTAGTCGTTTTGTTTAAACTGTGAACGTCAAGAAAGGAAAGAGCCAGAGCTTCAATGTTGAGCTTTCCACATGAAGTGCTCGCATTTGCTTTGCACACATGCTTTTGTTTGTGCTCTGTGCAATACCAAATTAGCATAGACCCCCCTTCCAGCAGTGCTCGCTAAAGTCGGTCAGTACGTGTATAAGTGCAGATACATAGGCATACAGTTGCTTACTAATTTTCACATAACCTCTGTATATGAAAACAAGATGTGAATGTTCTGAAAAATGCAAGTGCATATGTTTGCTAAAGGTAGGCATGCTTTTATTTCTGTATGTTAGTGTGCATGTAAATTTGTGGTGCTTCAGTACAGACTCACACAGCATTTGTGCATGAGCTTACAATTCTGTAAACTGAGATCGAAACAGTAATGCCGTGAGGCCTCGTTAGCATCGCCTTGCACATAAATTGATTTTGATCTTTTGTTCAACCAGCACGAGGAATCCGAGAAGCCGAGCCAGCAGTAGCTGGCCGCACAGCGCCTGGTGCAAGAGTTCAGGGCGCCAGATGACATCGAGTGCCTGCTGCAGCAGCTTGTCTATGCCCTCAGCAAGTTTACTGCCCCAACTCAACCCCACTCCCCCTCGTTGATCTGCCTCATTAGAGTATGCATGCATAAGAGCGAAAATTTTCATTATGATACTCTTTTTTTTTCTTAAGCTACTTCATGTACTGGTGATTGTTTGAAGACTGAGTATCTGCAACTTATGACAGTGTTTAAGTGAAGCATTAGTTCACTGTTTCAATTATACCACAATAGTAGGAGTGTCCGAAACACTAGGCTGTGCCAAAAGCCCACTGCGGAAGCGTAAACTTCCAAGCATCCCATCACTGTCATTTAACATCAAACACGACGGCACACTGCAAATCTGCATGTTCATTGTAAGAAAGCTGTAGGTTGTGGTTGTCGCGACTCACATGCACAAGAATCATTTTACAAAAGAAAAGTAGCTGAGAGAAATTTCTTGCCTATGCACCTGTCTCTGTGGTGTAGTTGCCTGTATTTAGTCTTTCATATATTTTTTTTACTCCTGTATCTTTCTACTTTGATTTATATGTTTAGGTTTATGCTAAAAGTTCTTTGTTGAACTACGGACAATTTCTTGTTCCTTTCTACCATTTTATGTTTATAGGATTCATACAATAATATATTGATTTACAAGATAACACTCATGTGCATGTAGGTCCATATTTCTCACAAGATTAGCAGAACACTTTGTTGGACTAATTGGTTTGAAATCATTTGTTTTGTGGCACTGAAAAATACAAACCACAAGAGAGTATCAGTGACCTGTCTCATGTGTGGTGCTCATCCCTCGTACTCTCTTGTGGTTTGTGTATTTTGATGCCAAAAAGCAAGAGATGTTCTTGTATTTTATGAATTCAATGCTAGCTGTGATTACTTATTTTTGATCCTGTTTGAAGGCATTTTGTATGCTGCAAGGTTCTCTTAGGTGCAGTATTTTCCTTTCTGGTTTATTTGTACAATCACTGCGCAGTTCAATATGTGGATGCATACTTAGTTTTGCTGGTGAGCAATCCTTTTTTTTGTTTTGATGCTATGCAGCTTATCAGAGGTTTCGTGGTGTTACCTGTGATGTCTTCTGATGCATACATCCACAATTTTTCATCAGAGTGGAAGGTCATGGCAATGTGATGCCTGTGCACTGCAGAAATTACACACGCTTAGAACACACCTTGTGTCGCGTAGACAATGTGGTGCTTGATTTTAAACATATTCATCATTTCAATTCTTTCGATGCTGTGTTTCATAAAAAGCAAGTATGTGCTTCCTTTGTATGCTGTCAATTAATAGCTGTCTTTCATAACCTCCTACACCACACATTATGGAGCTGGTTAGTTGCTGAGAATTAATGGAAAATTGTGCAACATTGCAAGCAAAGAAATCTCACTGTATTGGTCTACAACTGTAGTAGTCTACACAGTAATTATATTACTGTATGAACATTTGCAGGAATGTTTTACTTACACAAAAACAAGAACTGTAGATGTATGCTGGAAGGAAGCACAATGATGTTAACTTCGAGCAGATTTATTTACTTGTCATTTCTAGATTTATGTTGCAGACTTGCTTTGTTAACATTGAACTTGACCCACGTTACAGTCCTATTTACACATACAGCTGTTGTTCATGTACATTGGTCTACAATGAACTATTTGCGTTTCTCACAGCATGGTGCAGTTCCCCCCGCCTCCCCCCAATTTTCATTCGCAGGGCATGTGAGGACAGAAGAAAATTATGGGTGCTAAATAATGAGTGCTGTTGCAAATGTTTACGTTAGAGGTAGCTTGGCCTGTGCACATTTACACCGGCAGTGGTAACTTGTACAGCACAGAAATAAAATTTTGGAATATCCTGGTTATTGACTACCACTTTCTTTTTGCAAATGCAGGTGGTTTTGCTAATGATCAATCAGCCTTTCTATTCTTCGTAATGTAATCGCACTTCAAAGGTAGCCAGCACAGTATTTGCCATGCCGGGTAATGAATTTCGGTGGCATGTTCACCCTCTGAAGCGAATAGCGTGATGGTTATGTGGAAGAGGGGTGGGGAAAGCGGAGGCGCAGTGAATGAGACTCTTGGTCGAGCACAAGGTGTTGTGCTAGTCGCACTTTTCTGCAGCTGGTGGCTTGCAAGCTTCCGTTGGAAGTTATGAGATGAGCAGGAAGCAATGCAAAACATTATCCTGTCTTACCGAACCTAAAAATCGCGGCCACAACAGTATGTTTGCCATCTGTGTAACAACAGCTTGAGCAGTAAACTTCATTCCCAGACAAATGAGTTTGAAAAAAAGAAAAACGAAAACAGTTCCAATTTCGCAGAATATACTGGACAATTTGCATGCACATGATGACAGCTGCAACAAGCATTGAAGGGGCTTTCACATTGTGTTGCTGTGCGTTACACACTGCATTGAAGCACACTGTTTCATGCGTCACGTGCAACGCTCTCAAAGTTGGTGCTCTTTGTGCTGTGTACTTCCACAACCAAAAAGTAGTACATTGATTGAATAGATCCAGAAACAACAAATGCTTTAGTGGCAGCCATCAGCATCACCAAAAAACCTTGCATTGTTGGTGAAAAAAATCAAAGTACATTTTGTATTTCATGCTGGATGTTCGTTTGTCGAAGCACTATACGCCTGCTTTTTTTAGTGGACTGCATGCATAGCCTTCCAAGCGTTCCACCTTATGTAGTGGAATATACCATAAAAAAACTTGAAATTCAAGAAGAATCCTCTCCATTCTAGTGCAAATCATGCAACAAAAAGCCACATTTGTGCTGTACTATAATGCAAAGTACTCATTAAATGCCGTATTGTTTCACATCGAACATTCTAGAGGTGGCTTTATACATCTTTAACGACAGCATGAAAACACACTAAATGTTGCATGGTTGTGGCCACGCTCCAGTATGCTGCATGTATTCTGTAATTTAGTCTTGTGGTGGAATTACTTGAACAAGGTAAGTTTAATTTTGTCAAACGTCGGGTAGCACATTTGAACAACGTGGTGTATAGTCAGCAGAAATGATATGAATTGATTCTTCGATGCCATTAAAATGGCCACAATATTGCAGCTATGCTTTGTTGTGCTTAACGATGTCACAGTTGTTGCACTTTTATCTGTACTCTCCTCAAATCATGTGCATGCAGTGCCACACTTTGCAACAACGGTGTCCCACACTGTACAGTGTTCTCATATAAATACAGTGATCTCGATCCTCTGCTTTGGGGCAAGCCCTGCGGGACTCTACTCCTCGCTGTTGCTGCTGATATCACCTACGTCCAACTTGAGAAAGCCCTCGTTAAGTCTAAGCTTGCACAATGTAGCACACGCTGCAGTGAATATTGGCAGCGATGTCTGGCTCATGGAGTGCTTAGAAAGATGGTCTGTGGCGAATTTCGCTTGTGCATTGTGTATAAGGGGATGGCCAGGGATCGGGCTCAGAAGCCATGGCTGCAGTGGGTATCCAGTCACCTGCATGAAAATATAATCAGTACCATAGTCAGCTGGCAGCATTTTTTTTTTTCAAGGGGACACACACATGCACACACACACACACACCTGGAATATATATGCACAGGCATTTGTTTGCAAAAGGGAAAAATATACACATTAGAATAGGCACAATTTCAGGGGCGGGTTGTCCATGGACCCCTCTCCTACTATTCTTATGGGAGCAGTGCACCAAGCTGTGTGCCATCGCTTTACAGGAAAGTTAGTACCACAAGGAATAATGCTACTTCACTGCAAAAGCTGCGCTGAACCTGCCTTAATGATGTGATCTATATATTTACTTCTCCCATCAATTTAGTAGCAACCTGCATTTTAAAAAATCCAGTGACTGCACTGACGGGGGCTGCTTGTTCATCTTAGAGCAGGCATGTAATAGTGAACTCGTAATTTTGTTAAAAACACTGTTGCACAAGGTATGATGTGCAATTTGCCACTACAGTCGTAACTTCGCTACAAAACCGGTTTTCTCTCATTTAAGGAGGCATTCGCCTAGCTCTACAGTGCGCCCCGACGTCGTAGCCGAATTCCGGTCGTATGCAGTCCACAGCGAGAGTGCGCACATCCGAATCGTAGATATAGGAAAATGTGCGCGGTGACAACGCATTGTTAGCAAATGCAATAAACCGGCCAACCGTCATATCTCACACGATCACCTTCAATCGCCGTCAGGTCCGATGGGGATCACGATCGCGATGTGCGCATCGCGATCTCTATCGCACTTCGCTCACATCAGCGCCAGACTTGATCCGGATTAGTTTTGGCCATGTAGCAGCGGCAGCGTTGATTACGATGAAGAAATCCAGCCCTGTTTGCCGCGGTTGAGTGTGCTCGTGCGCCACCGGTGTATGAATCTGGGGCAAGCGTACTAAACAAAACAAACAAGGCAAAGTACTCACGGACATGGCGTTGAGGCCGTAGAAGCGGTGTCCACACATGAAAGAAGTCTTCCTGCATCCCTTGGGCACATTGACGCCGATGAGAGCGCTGTGCACACATCCGACCACGCCGGGAATGACGCCGCGACGAAGAAAGCACTCCTTCACGGCCGCCTTTTTGATCGGTCGTTGTTGCCATGTGGCCCCAGTGGTTCGTGTCTCGCCGGCGTCCACCCGAATCGTCTCCTCACATCCTATAGAACCTCGTGAGAGCTCCCGGTAGCATAAAAACGCGGGCGCGCACAACGCCTTCCGTTCGACCGACCGACCCGTCGGTCGCTTCGTTTCGAGTTCCTACGCGACTTCACCGCTCAAGCACAGCACGGACGAAAATGCCGTCGAAATTCTTCACCCGGCAGGTCAAACGCGCCGTCCGATACCCTCCGTCGACGTAGTCGAGGCTCGCCGGCGCCCGCCGCAACAGAAAAGCCGCCGCCGTTAAGCCCACCGCCGCCCCGAACCTAGGAGCCACCGCCATGTTCGATGCCTTTTTCCATTCCTTTCAAAACGCATCGCTCTCCGGCGATTCTAAAAAATGTTCCTTTCGGCCGAGCATAATGAGTGCGTAAACGTCATTTTGACGTCACGGATTCTCCGCCCCCGCTGGCGTTAGCGGCGCGAAATTTGTTTCGACCAATGGCAGGCGGCCAGGACGAGAAGAGGCATGAAAAAATAAATATAATCGTTAGGCGGTAAGCATCCCGTGATTCTGCGCTCTCGCGGACGTCAGGCGACGTCAGGCGACGTCATGAGGCGCGAAATTTGCTTCTACGAATGGCAGGCGCCTAAAAGCATAAAGTGACGTCAAAAAGCATAGATTTTGGAATGGAATCGTTACGCGGTAGCACTCCAGGAGTGGGTCGAACGCGGCAGTGGTTAAAAGATCGAGGGCTTCTCCCTCCTGCGTGAAAATGAAGGCATCCGACGCACGCCCAGCCTCGACATTGAACCAATCTGCCATAAAAAAGAAAATAAAATCAGAATGCTACATGAAGCCTGCCTTAAAAACTCACTTGTGCAGAGCGTTTCTGGAATGCTAGTATAAGGCGCTATATTTCCGGTATGCTTTTACTGTGAAGCATCACTTAAACGTTCACGAATTTTCGGCGGGTGATAATGCGAGGTCTGCGATACCGAAGAAAGTCAAGACATTTGGTTTTGCCACTTGCCCACGCGCTACAACCGGACGGTCGGCCGCTTTCCGCGCATATGTTTTCCCACCACTCGTCGGCCCACAAGGCACTGGGAGCACTTTTGTGCTTCTTTTTCCCGACGGGTCATACATGCAACCATGAAATAAACGTTGCATGTTTGAAAGCAGTATAGAACAAGACCAAGAAAATGCCTAAAAACATTGATTGATTGATTTGTGGAGTTTAACGTCCCAAAACCAGCTCTGATTATGAGAGACGCCGTAGTGGAGGTCTCCGGAAATTTCGACCACCTGGGGTTCTTTAACGTGCACTGACATCGCACAGCACACGGGCTTCAACATTTCGCCTCCATCGAAATGCAGCTGCCGTGGCCGGGATTCGATCCCGCGACCGATTCGATCCAGCAGTCGAGTACCATAACCACTAGACCACCGCGGCGGGGCTGTATAAAAACAGTACAGGTTACCCACTCAGTACTTCGCCAGCATTCTTAAAAGGCACCTGTGAGCAAATCTTCATATGCTTGAAATACCACGTAAGAACTGCTTCACGCTTCATAGTGACAACTAAAATTAAGAGCTGAACATTTATCCTTCTCCTAAAATCATTCGCGAAAGGTTGATTGTTATTTTGAGCCATAATACTCAAAATAAATAATGTATTATTCCGGCATTCAGTTTTAACTACGTAAGTCATATTCTACGCATGAAGAAACTATCGTTAGTGATGAGCAACACCAGCTACTTGCTGCAGCGTCCTATTTGTTCGCCGTCACATCTAATGGCGGAAGAAGGGGAAGTCATATACGAATATTTACAAAAGAGGGGTCGTCTTAAAACTATAAGAACCGATTGAACCGTGTTTGAAGGACGAATAAAGGCCTCTGCTCTACAGGTAGCATATTCTCACGTGACCGTGACGATTTCGAAGCAGCAGAACTCAAGACGATGACAGGCGAACTGTTCATTGGGGAACATGTGCCCAGCAAAAGAAAGCCGATCACACTGCACAGCAATAGCGGCGTGAACAATCGTCGGCCGACGGAGACTCACAAGCGGCGAAATGCGCCGGCTTTTATACACGCCCGTCATAAAGCGTTCTCGCACTCTCTCTCAAATTCTGGAAGTCACTCAAATGCGCGCGTCAGGGATACAATGTTTCAAGAAAGGTCAACACGGTTCCCGAAGCGACATACAAGATAAGCGCGGCCTGCGGTGCCCGTAACAGAAAGTGATAACGGCACTGCCCGCAAACAACCGAAACAACCCCGCGTGTCACAGGAAAATGATAGCAGTGTTCCACTTAAATAAGCCAAAGCAACCATACGTGAAATACGAAGCATTTTTCAGTGAAGTTGAGCAACTCTGCCCTCATCTATCTATCTATCTATCTATCTATCTATCTATCTATCTATCTATCTATCTATCTATCTATCTATCTATCTAGCCGCCTACGTCTCCGTGCTCTCTCGGTCGTCTCGTTCGCCCTATATGCACCAAAATTTCGATGGCAGGGTACGAATGCAGGATGAACGTGAGTGATTAATAGTTACACTACTATCCCGGTATACCCATCGTGTACGTCGCCATTAACGATAGTGTAATCAGCTGTGGCGCATACTCGTAATGCTCGGGCCTGTGGTATTCGGGTATGCGCCCATAGCTGTTTAAATTTTATACAGCCCATGTCAATCTCAGGTCAGCTAAAAATAGATAATTTCACGTATCATTCAAACACACTTGAAGATAACAAAGCCACACCGCTCCTGGTTGCATTAGAGTGAAATGTAGATATAAGAAACACACATACGCACAAACGCGCCGTAACATATGAAGCCATCCTATACCAAGCGAAGCGGTAGACGGGCATTGAACCTGAGCCGCCGAAATTCCAAGCAAGCACGCTGACGCTAGGCTGCAACGGCTCCTCCCGTATGGTAAACATAGTAATAAACCTAATGCACCAGCACTTGTGATCACGGTTCTTGTGTAACGTCAGTTTGCGCTTGCAGTCTGTGTTAAGCGCTGTCAGAGCAATTTTAATAAACGGTACATACGTTCTAGTAGTAGTCGCACGGTTTTGTCCAGCTTTGCTTGATTCTGTAGGAATACTTCAACGAACAACGCTCACGATACGCACATCAGCGCATCGTAGCCTACATCGTTTTGCTGTTAAACAGGTGTCTCTGCTGTGCACTAACGCGAGTGCTAAGGTTACGTCGTCACATGAGTTGCCAATTGCCATATAGCCGCCACGGTACTGTTGAGTTTCTCGGTTAGCCCCGTTTGAGCATATACCTACTTATGCACTTTGCATAAAGACGTTCAACCTACCCTTAACACTTAGCTGACTGGTCCACGGTTAGCCATAGGCAATATTCTTGCTGACTACTCCACATGACGATTCCAACAATGTGTGGTATCTGCGGGTTTTTATCTTGGCAAGAGACGGGCCACGCATCAATGACGAAGAGAAAACTGGGAATTCAGCCAATAAACCTACAGTTATAAACGGAAAGCGATCACGCATCGTTGAAGGGAAGCCGCACTGCCCGCCTTCTGACGCAAATTTCACCACATCTTCTAAGGCAAGCAAGAAAAAGCCCTTCAAAAATATTTGATATCGTTCATCTTTGTTACGTACACTCCAGGTGCGAATATTAAATATCTTTTCAATCAAGCTTCCTATGCTGATGAGCATCATCATCTAGACATAAAAGTCTAAACATGGGAGGATGAAAAACTGCCGGTCATGTGGCTCACAGGCTCCTTGGCAGTATCGCATAAGCTGCCGCGGTGCCGACGAACGCTGGTATGTCTGCGATTGGGCATACACTGCAACTTCGTGTTCACTGCGAAATAATCTGCGAATTCAGTACGCATGTCATGTGGAAATATGTGAGCCTTTTAGTCCGATTTAAGATGCCTACCGAGGCCGGCTGCTTATAGAATGAAACGCCACATAAAAAATTGATTTACACCAATTCAAATGTGCTATTTCTGAGTAGAACCACGACACGTCTCTATGAATGTGACACTGCATTACCCCTTATGTAAAACCCCTATAAACGGGGCCTTTAAGGTAAATAAACTGAACTGAACTGAACTGAACAAAACTTCTTTTTGTAGTGCGTTTTGTCACTGGCTATAGCAGACATTGTTAATGACATGCCCAACGTCAGGATTGGCTGAGATATTTTCTTAAGCAAATATCTGGCCTAAGTTGTTTTTAGGGGTGAAGCTCCTTAAGGCGTGGGTCGTGCGTCTCCGATGTATGTAGTATTAGTAGTAGTAGTAGTAGTAGTAGGTAGCCACCGGCGCGTGCCTGCCGGAGGGCACGCACGCGCCGAGGGCGAGCGCGTGGCACCTGGCGCTCGCCCTCGCCGCGAGCGCCGGGAGCCACGCGCTCCCCGGCAAACTCGACACTGCCCCGGCAAACGCGAGAGACAACGTTGGCGCAGGCAGCGTCTCCTAGCGAGTTTCTTGATTGAGAAATACCGACTGCTCGCGTTGGAGAAGCGTTCACCGGCAAAACCCATATATATATATATATATATATATATATATATATATATATATATATATATACACTGGATCTTGACTTGCAATGAAGTGCCGGTGGGAGATTTCACTTGTGCATTGTGCATAGTTGAACCGTGAGGATTCGTCGCATGCGCGTTAACTAAATTAATCCGGAACTCGGCACGATCTACGATGCACATCCCGAGCTTCGCCCACTCATCATCATTCACTCCGTGGATATGCTGTAATTTTTTTGTGAATACGGGCCCTGGAGCAGTACTCGCGAAAACTTCATTAACGTAAATCCTTTTGTCCCATTGGTCAGCCGCGTCCTCTAATATGTCGAGTAACGCAATTGGCTGAAATATTCCCTTAAGAGAATTTTTAGAGTGACACGCCTTTTTTATGAACTCGGGCCCTTGCAACTAAAGGTGTAGTTGCTGCTGGTGCATGTATACAAGCCAAAAATTGCGCCGATGGTACCTCGACTGAAGACGGTAGGAACAAAATATGTGTGTACTGCTCAGCGCTAAGTTCTCACGTTTCAATACGTCACAACTGAACACGCACTGCGCACGTCTTCATAGGAGTGCGAGAGAATCTTACCAGAGAAAACGCCATGGCTATTGAGGAGCCTGACTCTCGTAGCACGGCTACGCTGATGCATCGGTCGACAATGGCATACTCAAGCATCAGCCAGCCCTCGGCAATGCTCAGTGCAGCAGAAGCAACCAGCAGCGTCTGCAGATGACAAGATGCAGAGTCATCAAACTTGTTAGCAGTGAAGTATTGTCAGCCTGGAATAAACGTTACGTTCATTATACAACCAAAACTTTGCCTGGATAAGCAACTTGAGTGGTTGTAATGTGACGCATTTCTTGTGAACTTCAGCAAGTTGGACCATATCTATCTATCTATCTATCTATCTATCTATCTATCTATCTATCTATCTATCTATCTATCTATCTATCTATCTATCTATCTATCTAGTGGACTGCGTGTGGGAGCACTCTTGGTTGTCTCGTTCACTTGTTATGCACCTAGGCAGCGTAGGAATGCATGAAGAACATGACGCATTTAATCTTCACACCACTAACACAACACAATTGTCCTGCATGTCGCGATTAATGATAATATGATTCCATGTGACTCACACCCGTAGTGCCCCGCCTTCGCTACGCCAATGGGCACCACCGCTGATTGAATGAGAACATTATGGCCGCAATGCACACGCACCTAACTAATGACACTACGATGGCACAATTCGCACTCCAGGCTTCTCGTACAGAATCCTTATGCTCTGACTGCCACTCAATTTATTTTTTATTTTATTTGGAAAATACGCGGGGGGTGGTTTTATGGCACATGAACAACCTTTGCATAATTCTCTTCGTGTGGCACTTGACCAGGCGATAGTTGCAGCTCGGTATGCGACGCAAGATGTCAGTAAAGCACTCCCTTTCTTCTTGCAAATATCTTAAAATCCCAATGGTGTTTGAGGCGCGATCGGAGATCTCCGATCGGAACACATAGCATTCGCTCGCTGCGACGTCACGAAGTGGGGGCGCGGCTCTCGTTGTGCTCGCTGTGGAAATGCGCGACCGAGTGCAGAGCAGGCTTTCAGAATTGGTCACCCTCCTTCGTTTGAGCAGTTACAGTTTTACGATAGGGTGACTCATGAAATATGCGAGAAGGGGAGAGCGAGAGCAACCAATGGACAAGCGGCGTACATCCCAAAATCTTACGAGCAGATATTGGTGTCTTCTTTTAGATGATATAATACAAAACCTAATGCCTTGTGACTTCCAATGAGTAAGATCGTTTCAAGAGTAGGAGAATTTTTTTTT
This sequence comes from Hyalomma asiaticum, assembly GCA_013339685.2. Taxonomy (NCBI): domain Eukaryota; kingdom Metazoa; phylum Arthropoda; class Arachnida; order Ixodida; family Ixodidae; genus Hyalomma; species Hyalomma asiaticum. Next base: position 26,019,526 of record CM023481.1, read on the forward strand.
GCGTGAGCGTAAGTGCATGACGTGGAGAGAAAACGTGGTCATGCAAAAAGGTGGCCGCGCCCCGCTGCTTACGAGGCAAGCATAACCATGGCGAATGGCATGCAGTGAAAAGCAAACTAGAAGAGAAGCTCAGGGGAAGATGGATGCTTGAATCGATGAACAAATCGCAAGGTACGATTTAAAACAGGGAATGTCGCGGGAGCCAACGTTTCGACAAGCGGACTTGGCCGCCCTGACGAAGACAAGTCCGCTTGTCGAAACGTTGGCTCCCGCGACATTCCCTCTTTTAAATCGTACCTTGCGATTTGTTCATCGATGCAGTGAAAAGGGAACAGAACCGACCGCGTTCGCAAAAAACGACCTCCCATCTCGCCCTGTTTGGCTAGAAAGAAGCGCTTATAATTGTCGCGGAACCTGCACAGTGACGTCACCCACCAACCGCTGATTTTACAGCGTTTGTGCATCGCAGCTGTTGGCGCACCTGGTTACGCCTGGAATGACACCACCGCAAGGCACACGTACCCAAATAACGACGCTTGCGATGGCGGTACTCGCACTCCAGGCCTCTAGGACCGAATCGTGATACTCTGACTGTCTCTAAATTATTTGTTCTACTTTTATTAGACAATATCCGCAGTCTCGCTATGATTTATTGCAGGGGGAACACAATAATACAAGATGCAACATGAAATAAAATCATAAAGAACAAAGAAAATATACAAGGTACAGGCACAGACATTCCAGCAGCAATGTAAAGATAAGACTTGAAACCATACAGATAAAATGTGCAGCCATGTGTACAAAGGAACACTCACATATACATCGCCCATACTACCAGATATATGTGTCTTTGTAGTATTTATGGGAATCATTTTATAAGAAATGATATGAAAAATACAATATTCATAAGAAGGAGCGAAATATTGTCATTCATATTTCTGAGTCAAGAAAGTAATTTCCAAGTAGGAAATAAAAATACAGTTAGCGGCCAGTTATTGGTAATAGTGGAAAGCAAGCCGTTCCACTGCCCTATGTATAGCAGTGCAGTGCAAGGACACGGCGCGCGAGGAAAAAGCAGAACTTGGGAATGTAGAGTGCCTGCAAGCAAGTGCGATGTGAAGCTGGGCGCGCTTACACATACGCCGAGTCTAGAGCGCCTCGAACGTCGTGGAATTTGCCGTCACGTGCTATTCAGCATGTAACGGCGATAACAAGCCGACTTTCGTTCACATTTCTTTTGTGCAAGCGAAATAAGTGGGAGCGATTGGTGAAACAATGTTCAATTAGAACAACCCGTTTCCTGTTTGCCAGTGACAGCTCATGCCGCAGGTGGCGGTTGTCAACGCCATGATGAAACAAACCGACGGCGTGTAACGACTGCAGCTGTCGCGTATTCAAATTGTGCGAGTCGTGTCGTCCTGCTGATATTCAGCAGGTCGCTGGCCTGCTGAATGTCGTCACGATCAGCGGGTGCGTCAGTAACGGCCCTATAGCGCAGACACGGTCGCGGTAACGCTGCAGTTTCCTACTTTTACGATTATGAGTTCGTGCTAAGCGTTCAGTTTGAACACTGCGGCGTTTGACGGATGCACGAGGCAGACTTCTCTTCCCGCATTTTATTCGATGTTCGGTTGTCTCTTAGCGTCGTTAGTTCTTGACATCGTTAGCTTTTTTTTCTTATTCTTTTGTCGGTTAACTCGTTCGCGTATACCCATATAAGTTGAGGTTATTGCTTTGTGCCGTTTATAGTTGCTTTGTTCCTTTATATTTTACTGACTTTGACATAGCCTATACATTTTTTAGTTGCTGAAAATGCCTGCGCTTCGTGGTACTACTCATTAATACCTCAAAGTAAACTACCGCAAACTGTAACATAAACGAAATTGTGTTTCTGTAACCTGTCTTAAGACCTACCTTAGAAGACGAATCGCTCTTTCCTGTTCGCTATTGCTACAGTGTTCTCATCGGCCGTGCCGCAGCCGCTCATGTTTGCGTGGAAAATATCCCTGCCCGCATTACTCGATTCAAGTCACACCACGACAGCACTGTATAAAAGTGGTGAACTATTTAAGGCGAACACAAGTTCGTTGTGTTGTAGTGGTAATGGTGGTATTCTAGTGATGGCTGTTGAAGATTTTTACGCAATCACCTTGCGAACATAAGCGCTTCCTATACGGGTTCCCGCCCACGTGCGACGGCAACAGATGTCGGCGTTGGAGATGTGCGAGCCTCCATGACACAAAATATGAAGAGACTCCACACTCAGCACATCAATTTCTTTAACCGAATTCTTTGACCATCGTACCTCACAAACTCATGGAGCACGTCATTTACTCTTATTACCCTTACATTATGAACTTCCTTGACTCTCATAATTTCTTTCACCACTCTCAACGTGGGTTTTATATGGGTCTTGCGAGACCCAGCTTGCCTTTTTTGTACATGACCTTCGTGCTAACCCTGACATCAACGTAATGTATAAACCGATACTTCATTCCTTGATTTTGCGAAAGACTTTGGTAAAGTACTTCATAAGCGCTTAATACTAAAATTGTCTTTCTTACACTTCCACCCAGATGTATTAAATTGCTTAAAAGAGTTTTGAGTAACCGTTCCCAGCTTGTCTTTACGAATAACAATTTCTCTAGCCGAATTCCAGAGACATCGGGTGTGCTTCAAGGTTCTGTGCTTGGCCCTCTTTTATTTTTGATTCACAATAACGACCTAGGTTTGCGCGTATCTTCTAAAATCCGCATGTTTGCCGACGACTGTGTTGTTTATCGAACCATTGTCATCCCATCTGACCACACCATACTACAGCAAGACCTCGACCACATCGTACAATGGTGCTATGATTCGCTAATGACACCAAACGCGATTAAATACGACCTAATTTCCTTCACTCGTCGTGAAAATTCCCTTCATCTTACTTATAACATATAAAAGAACCCTGTTCAATCCCTACCTACTTATAAATTCTTACCTTATCGAGCAATATGTATTGGAACACGCACATTGCCAAGGTCAAGTCATCAGCTAACAGAACCGTGGGCTTCTTAAAACGTAATTTACGGAATGCTCCGCGACACGTAAAACTGCTCGCGTATAAATCATTAGTCAGGTCAAAATTAGAATACGCCTCCCCAATGTGGAACCCATCCGAGGGAGGCCTCACAAATAACTTGGAATCTTGACACGTCACTGTCACGTTGCTGTTGTACAAAAATCCACCCCTTATTTAATATGCCTTCGGAGGTGATTAAGGAAATAAGTAAATAAAATAAAATTGCTCACCGAGCCACTACAAATCGAGGCACGGGAAAGTTCCTGCATGTGGTGCAGGCAAGTGCGATAGATGCTTTGAACGAACGTCTCCCATTGCCTGCCTACATGAGATTGACTGGAAAGCCGGCGCTCCGGTTAGTGGCATTTCATGGTGAATTTCCAAGACTAACGCTTCTCTTACGTAGACACACAACATCGAACCATCGCTCAACCTATAGCCACCACTACGCACTGACAAACGTTAGAATAAGTGGGAAATGAAAGTGATGTCGCAATCATTCTTATCACAATCTTGCAAAAAAAACGAAGCTTTCACAGTCCTATTATAAATCACTCTTCACTTATTTTTTATATGACAGCTTTCAAACCACTTTTGACGCCAATTCTGATTAGCTCACACCGTAAATTGAAGTAAAAATTAGAACTTTTCCTTAAAATTAAGAGAACCAAAGAGAACCAAAGGTTGTGGTGGCTGCTACTTTGCCTCAGCTGCTAGATCCGACTCCAGATCCATATTCACACACACACACACACACACGCACTTGCGCGCGCGTGCTCGCATGCAGAATGAAAACATTGCACTTAAAATGTTTGAAAGGGAATATTTCAGACAATCCCGATTGCTTCGCCACGGTGGTCTAGTGGCTATGGTACTCGGCTGCAGATCCGAGGGCCGCGGGATCGAATCCCGGCCGCGGCGGCTGGGATTCGATGGAGGCGAAATGTTGAGGCCCGTGTGCTGTGCGATGTCAGTGCACGTTGAAGAACCCCAGGTGGTCGAAATTTCCGGAGCCCTCCACTACGGCGTCTCTCATAATCAGAGCTGGTTTTGGGACGTTAAACCCCACAAATAATAAAATAAAATAATAACAATCCCGGTGCTGTACATATCATTAGTAAACCAATGAAAAAAGTCATTGACGAAAAAAATTTCGTTAATTTCCTCCCAGATCTGAGGCCTACCTGCATATTTTGTGCATATTTCGTCGTGTTAAAAGGGCTGTGAAACTCGAATTACGTACAGAACATTTATTTTACGTTTGCTTGATGTGAGACTCAATTATGACTGTAGCGCCAGTCAAAGTGGCGAAATCAAAGCGTATTATGTTAAATTTGTGCATGAAATCTGCTTCCGCGCCGAGTGCAGCGTTTACGTCAACCGTTTCTTCGAGCGGATGTGATGTTGCTGTGCTAGTTATGCCGTCAGTTCTTTCTGGCCGGCAACAGTCAGTAATAAAAAGGCGCATCGCAAATAATTCCAATGTACTGACAATAAACAGTTCTAAGGTGAAAACATGCGTTATTCTTGCTAAAGCTAATAAAACACAGATTTGTGCATTACAATTTCATTCGCGCGTAAATGACACAAGGAGCGCTGTGCGGCCCACGTGGTTGCTGTTGCAGCAAGGCCACAGTGGGCAGCACGGTTGCGGTATGCGCAATTTGTATGCCGCCTTTTGACTGGCAGTAGCGTGACACCTCTCTAGGTGCGTGAAATACGAAAGGGGACGCCGAAATTTGTCGTCTCTTTTTTAACGGAAGTTGAATAAGTTCCGTATGCCCGCATCGATCTGAAAAATTGTTTCATTTGCCTTACGACAATAGAAAGAACCGGCTTTGATGCAAAACTCGACAAGTAAAATTAGGTTTCAGGGCCCCTTAAAGAGCACACACCCTTAACGGACACCTGCGCTGGCGAAATACCATTAAACAAGTGCCAACAAAACGGCTACAGTTTGAACGAAAAGGGTGCTTAAAAGGTCAGTACGTCATTAAGACTGTTGAAACTGCCCGCCTAGCCAGTATCTCCGTCACTGTTGACGTAGATTCGCTGTTTTTAGTCTCTACTGGCCGACAGCCCATTCAGCTGTACGCAAGGCAGCGGCTGCAGGCAAGTGAGAAAGAGGGTCTAAGTATTCTCGTGAGTAGACGACGCTGTCAGCACCCGCGGAACAACCCGTTTCTACGACGTAGAGGTCGGCCCCGCTGAATACCGTCGCAACGCTGACATCCTGAGAGTCGACTACTTCACCGCTCTAAGGGCATAGAATATCCTGCTGATGGCGCATTTACCTAAATTTCTCAGTGAACACAGCGGTGGTTCAGATACTGACGTTTCGACGCTCCCGTGCATTTACCCATCATTGTAGCAAGGGGACGTATGGAAAGCACCAGGTTATTCTATAGCAATTACAAAATTTTAACAGCATCAAAGCTATACACTTATAAACAATTCCTCGAAATCTCCCGGCGTGACATTTTCGAAAGAAAATGTCACGTAAAAACGATAGGATACAATTTTAGGAATGAACTGGTAATTACGCCACATAGTAGAACTAAACATGGGGAGCGACAACTCGCCGTAGAAATTCCTAACCTCCTCAATGACTCTCCAATAACCACAGGCCTCTTCTATATTCTATAACTTCCAAGCAAGCTTTTAGAAAATGGCCAGGGAAATGCTACTTACAGAAGAAAACTAAAATTAGGATAGCTGGTATTCTTGTTTGTCTGCTGTGGTAGAAGTGTTTATTAGAGTATGTAATTATTCTTTTTGGTTACCTGTGTTCTTTATCTTGAACTTTTTTACCACTCCTTATCATTCTTTTTTACTGTTTCATTGCTTGTAAGCCATTAGAAGTTATTACCTGCTTTTCATTCCCTGTTTTGCATTGTTTAAATGTTATGCACATACTGTTCTAGTACTGCTGCTGCTGCTGTTTGGGTGGCACGGCCCAGTCGGGCAATATTTACCTTTAGAAAGAAAGAAAGAAAGAAAGAAAGAAAGGGACTTTGACTGCTCTGCGGGACTCTCTCGAAGGGCTCCTATGCAGCAATGGCAGACAGGGGGCCGAAATTTTAGCACTAGGAATTGTAATTTTCATCGGAACACCGTAACGCGTGTTGACGTCGATGTTCTCTTACAGCTCTTAGATATCCACCGTAAGATTGCTTTGCACTGCCTACTCCGCAATTACGTTAATTCTAATAAACCATGCGAACTACCCTCAAAACAACCGTCCGTTCGTCAAGTTCACATAATCACCTTAGTTTCAAGCACTTTTTTATTGCTTGTGTTTGAAAGCACTGCGCTCAAATTTTCTGCTATACGTCGTTATATGTTTTCCTGCAATGGTCCCAACGAAATCGTCTGGTGACTGACCTTAAAATATTTCCTGAACGCCAGCGCTCGCTTGTTACTCAGCCTGCTTTCTTTCGTTAGCTGTTATGCGTGTTCATTTCGTGCTTCGTTTTTGCTCAGCCACCGTGCAGTTGTGTTACATATTGTTTTAGTTGTTTCAATCATACTCCACTACTGGCGGTTTAATGCCACCCCCATCTCAATGCCTCAGAAGGTCTATAAGGTTTTCATTAAATATTGAAATAAATTAGTAAAAAATAAATAAATAACGTGCCACCGGATGAACCGGGGAGAGTCACCGCTCTAGCGTGTACAAAATTGCTTTCGTTTGACATACGACGTAGAACAGACTATGTTTGTTAATATTTTGCTCATTTGTTGAAATTCATGCACAAGCACGAAAAACCGCAATTGCAGGTGTGTATCTCAGCTGCTAGCACTACTTTTTATTTTGTCTAGGCCACAATAGCTGCCCTTAGTTTATTTGGAATGCAAGCCGGCAATTGGCTCATGAGGCTGTTTTCGCAATGGAGCCCTGCCTCTATTTATTTATTTATTTATTATTTTTCTTGCGTTGAAGCCGCTTCTTATGTAAAATGGCTTTGTGTCGTCAAGGTGGGAAATGAACACAGAAAAAATAGCGCGAACTAAGTAGGAAATAAACGAAACTATAACATCATATGCTGTGCGTCGGTGTGCATTCCACATAAGTAAAATGCACACCTGGTGACCTAGACGCCCTAAAGTTATTGTTTCCTTCACAGACGTAGAGCAGAATTTGTGTTTCACGAGCCTGCGTAGGAATTTCTGTAATTTATTAAATAAATACGAGTCGCCCTTTGGCTTGGTACGTCAGGTGGAAGCAGTCGTTTCGTGCCCGCTTTAACGGCTACGACCGCAGCCTGCCTCGTGCGCCCACACACGTCCAGTGTTTCAAAGGATTCGGTGACATGTGTGCAGTGTTGTACACGTTCCTCGTTCCTTCCCAATTTTGTAACGAGTTCCCGATACAAGTTCCTTTAATCAGAAAGGAACGCGTTCCAGTTACATTTCAGAAATTGGAACGTGTCGTTACATTTACGTTACATTTGACTTTTAAGATTCAAAACAGTGTCGGAAAATAGTGAGCTGAAATTAAGTGACTTAACTGTAAAGTCACTCCAAGCTACGTACGTTGCGCGAACTTGAACTTCACCGGCAGCAGATTATCTGGAGATAAAAAATATTAAAATAAATGCCTCTAGACATACTTTCAGGGAGCACCGAACGTAGTCACGACATGTTCACAGCGACTTTGACTCTAGTCCATTACAAGTGCAACACATAATGGGTCTTCCAATGAGCAGTCAGAATAGTGCACCTCAGATGTGCAAATAGAAATTCACTCAAATTCACCAATGCATGTAAGTAGCAAGCCCGCATTCAACACTACCAGCTATAAATACTGTAGGCCTGTCGATTTACATTGGCATATAATAGCTTGTGCTTCTCCCGCGCCTATAAATACTGGAAGAAGATTTCCCGATATGCCGTCATCATTTCCTGCCCTAAACTTCTTCCCTAAATATTTGTAGCCTTTTTAGTGGTTTAGTAGTCTAACTGACAGTTCTGAATATATTATTTTGCTTAGTTCTCACAATTTTAAAGCATTTGTAATACTGTCCTTTCGCTCTTATTTCTGGTGGTGCGCAGAGTGTGTCGGTGTGAAGAATTCAAACTGCATGATCAGTTGAGGAGCTTACCGACGACTTATATAACGTGGGAATATTTTTTTTCTTATGGCGTCCTAAGGAGTACGCTTTGTCTGTTCAATTTGTACAGCAGCCCCACTCTCATGCAATGGCGAAATGACATTGATATGTGGGCAGTAAATAAATAAATAAATAAATCACGTGCATCATTTAATCGGACACCAACCAATTAACCAATAAATGATGTCTGCAAGCAAAAATGACGTATGTTACACATGAAAGGTTCGCAGCAGCACAATAGCACAACCCAAGTAGCAAAAACTTGCGCACGTGCTACTGAGCGTCGCTCTAATATCCATGAGATCAAGACATAGTAGAAATACCTAATGTGAACAAGAAAGTAACAAATGGACCGATTTACACTTAGAACACAAAGCTGTCTTTTCGTTATGCGAATAGGAAAGAACATTAAATAAACCATACCTGCCGGTGCTCCTTTAAGTTTCTCGCCGATCTTTTCGACACTCCACTTGCATTGTTTCATGGAGCACAAATCATACATTGGGCTAAACACAGGCGTGCGATGTTGTATCCAGTCGGTTGAAACATCGGGGGTAGCCATGGCCAGGGAGCAATCTATAATTCCACATCGGCACTCACTGCAACAGAATCTAGATGGCACAGGAGGCAACGTGGTGGTCCATGATTTTCGAATACCAAGTGAAAGATCTCTACAGTGTGTCCAGCCTTCAGAACGACCCTTCCTTGCTGTTCAGACCGTTCAGACTGGCTCAAATAAAGCGAAAGACTGCTATCCCTCCCTACATCGTTGGTGCCGTCGCGCGCTTCCTGCGCCCCTGCTGGCTCCTGAGTTGTTTCGCCATAACTACGGCCCTTTCGTCGACCCCTTTCGTCACAGCAGGAGGGCCAAGTTCTCCCGTTTTCGGCGGACGTTGTCGCCCCATCAGCACAGGCCGGCAGCTTGTCGAGTAGAGTACGCCGCGTTGGAACGGTCGCTTGCTACACGACTTTCGGAGAATCCTACGATCCCCCACTCAAGCAAGCCGGGAGCGTCCGCGGAAACACAGCAGCTGATGTCTTCTCAGCGATCTTCAGTTGGACGTTGGACAAGAGACCGCGCCGACCTTTTGTTAACAGGCCCCAGCCGTCTCGGTCGTGTTGGCTGGCCCTGTAGTGTTGCTCCCCAAACTCTCGTGGTTTACGTTTCCGGCTGCTAAGTGTCGCTAGTCCGCACACAGCTACGTTGATCGAGACCCTGCCTGCCTGCTGGCCACGTCACGCTATCTTGATTTATTTGTGGGGTTTAACGTCCCAAAACCAGCTCTGATTATGAGAGACGCCGTAGTGAAGGTCTCCGGAAATTTCGATCAACTGCGGTTCTTTAACGTGCACTGATATCGCACAGCACACGGGTCTGCACACTGACATCGCACAGCACACCATAACCACTTGACCACCGTGGCGGGGCGACACGTTATCTTCACTTCACAACAGGGTGCAACTATAACCTCCGTAGTGTAACATTTGCCGCTGCTCGTCTGCTTTGTCTAGCGGTCTCCTGCGTAACAAATGCCATTGACGCCGAGACCCACACGTGTGAGCCGTAACCGCATTCTCAGAACTTATGCACTGAGCAAAGCGCGCGTTGACAGTGTCTTTGTTCGAAGGGAGCCTTGGCGGCGGAATCTGAAGGGACGAAAGGAATTTCGCAGCTGGCTGCGGTTCGGCCTGCGTTGCCGTAGACAGCCGGAAACTTTTCGTCCAGCCACAGGATGCGGCCACTGTAAGGGATTAACGAAATACACATGTGGTGTGCCTACACTGGCGAAAGAGAAGCTTCTCCCTCGTCGAAGCCTCGAGGAGGAAGAGTAAAGGAATGGCATTTTGCGTGTGGTTTTATTTTGAGTGAAGGAGACTACTAACAGAGAAGTGGGGACTCGAGGCTCGGCCCCGGCGCTTGCAGCCCGGCCTATCCGCTTTGCATGTGAAACGCCTGTGGAACGCTTATAAAAGGAACGTCGTTCCCTTTGCCCTTACTTCATAAATGTAACGCGTTACCGTTACAGTTCCACCAACTCTCAAAGGAACGTTAGCGTTCCTTCGCTCCTCCAAAAAGGAACTAGTTCCAGGAACGTCCTTCCTTGGAACGGCGTTCCGTACAACACTGCATGTGTGCGAGCTGCTGCTTGGGATACCTTCTCAACAGCCCTGCCGAACATGCAATGTGCCCACGGCGTGCGCCCAGTTTTGCGAGCCAACAGGTCTAAAGGGCGCTAAACGAACGTGAAGTAACAAATTCACGAGAGATAATATCGATTTTTTTAGGCACAAAGTAGAATATTTAGCGTCTCAAAGGGCAACTCTGGCAACTTTTAAGTATCTACGGATGCCAATGAAATTTTCAATGTATGTGTTCATGGGTACTCTAATAATATAAAAGCAAGGTAGTTGCAAGTCCTTTAGTTTTCCTGAAAATGAACTTTAATATTCTTTAGCGGATTCTCGTGCAGGCCACCCACGTATTTGACGTCATTACCATCAATGCTGTCTGCAGAAGCAAGCGGGCGGTCAAGATCAAAACGGCTACACTTAGCGCTAAAATGCAGAAAAAACGGCCATAACTCAATGCATCCTCGGATGGCGTCACCGCTTTCATTTTTACTGGCACCACCTCCCTATTTCGCATGGCGGGGACACTGTGACGTCATCGCTTACGCTGCACGGTGCACCTACCAGTGTCGGTATCAGTTTGAACGCTTCGTTCATTCGGTTATTTCATATTATTGCTGAGTTTCTTAGCAAAGTGAACCCCCCTGCCTGCTACAGGGCTATCACTGCAATTGATTGCTTGCTCGCTTGATTGATTGATTGATTTGTGGGATTTCACTGCTCGAAACAAGCTACGAATATCAGCGTCGTCGTAGTGGAGACCCCCGGAAATTTTGATCACCTTGGGTTGTTGAACGTGCACTGACATCGCACAGTACACGTGCCTCAACATTTCGCTGCCAAGGAAATGCAGCCGCCGAGGCCGGGATTCCACCCCGCGACCTTCAGATCAGCAGCCGAGTGCCATAACCACTAGACTACTGTGGCGGAGCCTGTCAGTGCTATTGGAAGCGATATGACAATATGGGAACAAACCGCCAGAGTTCCCCTTTAAGAGAGCGCCGCTAAAGGGATCCCTGAAACATCTTCGACGATTTTGTACACACACCGGGCTTGCAGACCGTAAGTCCTTCGGATCACTGGCACACCATTGTCAGTGCTCTGCGTTAAGTGTGTAATGTACTCCACAGTTTTCACAGTCCAAATCCCTAGACATTGAAGCGATGAACCAAAGGGGCTTTCAACCTCCAATGTGCTTACATCGTTACATGGGCACGGAACCTCAAGCTCACCATTGATTTGATTGGCTAGATACTACACCGACGCCATCAGTAATTATTCCCATCGCTGTGTAGTGCGCGGCACCTTGCGTCATTCCTTTGAGTATTCGCAATAGGCGGCACCGAAAAGACTCGGAAACCATGGAAAAACACAGCGCCCATGCACGCTGATACTGGTGGGTGGATTCAGATAAGGACAGACCAAGAGGGGTCCCGACTACTTTTTTTCAGCGATGTTTTTATTAGAATTGGGAAAACACCTGCTCAGAAAGGAACCAACCTTCGGTTTGCGAAATTGAGCATAGTTTCCCAAGAAAACTCTTACTTCACTACCGGTAGAATAGAGCACTTTCGCATGTTGAAGACTTTGCCACTTTGAAGGCCTGACGTTCTGAAATTAACTCACTGTACCCCCGGAAATATTTCATTATGTTTTACACAACTTGTACAATTGGCCAAGGACCACCTAAATTCTTTTTTCCCGCAATAAGTTTTTTTTTTAAATTGGATTGAACATTATTAAGCAAGTCCATTTGACTGACCCCGATTTCGCACTCGCTTGTTTGTTTCGGCATTTTAAATAAAACTTTGAAGCAGAAAATATATCTGCCGAGCCTCTGGGAGCGGGTCCCAATTAAGGGAAAGAATATGCGATTCAACAGATTTTTCATTTAGTTATAAAGCCATGAAACGGCAAAACTGTACAAATGGAGAAAATTGAATGACATTAAAGGCCTTTTTAAAAATATAGTTACAGCCGTCCATTACGAGAAATTTTCCCATTACACATATGTGCCTCTGAACTTTACTGCCTCCAAATGTACTGTACATACTCTATTGTTCTCAATGAGAAAATTACCTTTAAATGGTTACCTACAGCAACGTGTTGAATTCGAATAATAAAAGAAAAACCTTTGATATCTTTAATTATTACTACACTGTTTTTGATGTAGTGAACACAAGTGACTTGGGGTGTGTCTTGCTTATGAGTAACAAGAAATTTGACATCTGATTACCAGGGCTCCTACCTCCGTGTCCATACGTTTAGGTAGCAGGCAGGCAAGAGGGCGTAGAACCAGCCTTTTCCTTTCTGTTCTTTTCTGTTTGTTTTTATTGCGATAGCATTGTCATAGCAATTATGTGGAGAGTCTCGAAATTTTTTGCCTTCGTTTTCATCACCGTCATGTCCCATAAGAAGTCCAAATTGATAAAACCTCCCCCGCATCGTGCGTTCTACCCGCAGGAAAAAGCACGCGAGCGGGGGCGACGAACACGGCTGAAGGAGAGATCATACGAGTCCAGCTCATCTGCGTCGCTCGGAGGGCGCATGCGATAACATCACTCTGATTGGGACGCCTACCGTCGAAGCGGAAACATTCATCCCGCCCGTGTTTAACGAGTATGAAAAGACGCTTAAGGGTGTCGCTCGAGTAGCAACTGTGGACTTCGCGCGGTCGCCATCGCTGGCGCGTGCGCTGTCTCGGAGTTCATCAGCGGGCGGCTCGTAAACCCTTCTAAGTGCTGCGCTCTCAAAGCGAAGAGACTGCGCAAAGTGTCCTTGGAGCAGCCGTATTCTCTTACACCAGTCTTTCGTAGAGTTATGTGAGATCGTGCCCAAAAGAGCTACCAGCCTCACCACGTATAACATTACAATTTTTTCCTATCGCACTCATTGCTTCGCCTTTTAGGTGGAACTGTGATTTTTTTTAACACAAAAGTGTTAAATTCTGGGGTCCACCAAGAAACCAGTGATATACTTCCGCAACGGAAGTGGATCACTGAAAAAATGAACACATATATTCATAATAAAAAGTTCCCCCGCTCGGACTCGAACCCACCTTCACCCGGAATTTGAAGAGAGGAGCTGGAAGCTCCCACGGAAACACCGGCGAATTTTTTTCTTTATTGCCCAGGTACAAGAGCAGGCTTCGGCTGATTATTTATTTATTTATTTATTTATACCTTTATTTAATTATTTATATGGTACATACTGCCAGTCCGAATTGGCACTATTGTCACGTTGATGTGACGGTCTTGGTCCGTAAGCACGGAGACGAGGCGACTTGAAAACAAATAAACTATATTTGAGCGAGCGTGTGCCCATAAAAGAACTGCGTGAAAAAAACTATCCGTGGCCTCGAAACGGTCTGTGCGGTTCAGCGTCGGCGGAAAGAATGCCCGTCCTCCCTTCGCCGATACGCATCCGTTAACCACGTGGTCCCGCTGCTTATCAAAAGCATGCCCAGCGGCCGAGCGACGGAGCGACGCGCTAACGACGCCACACTGTAGATAAGCTGAGGGCGGTGCTGCGCAAAGAAGTGGGCACCAACATAAACGCACGTGGCAGTGCTCCCCCACGAAAGAGCATCGTCCCGATGCTACAAAGAAATCAATACAAGTGAAACTTCAAGCTTTCATAAGAAATAGTGTAGGAAAAAAATACACATCACGAAAGATTGTCTGTGAGTCCGCTAACGCTGGAAAAACTTTTTCATGCGCACGACAAGTACGACTTCAGAGCGTGCCCGGCGTCGTTGAGATTGCGTAACCCCATCAGGAACAACTTCATACGTGAGCGGCCCAAGACACCGTGTGATCTTGTAGGGACCAAAGTAGCGACGGAGGAGCTTCTCGCTGAGACCGCGACGGCGAATTGGTGTCCATACCATTACACGATCACCAGGTGAGATATCCTGCTCGCGGCGTCGCAAGTTGTAGTGCCGGGCATCGATGTGTTGCTGCTTCTTTATGAATGTTCGGGCAAGCTGGCGGGCTTCCTCTGCACGTTGTAGAAAGCCGGCAACATCTTCGTCGATGTTCTCATCATCGACGTGTGGTAGCATGGCGTCCAGTGTAGTGGTAGCTTCTCGGGCATGGACAAGTTTGAAAGGCGTCATATGCGTTGTCTCCTTCTGCGCCGTATTATACGCGAACGTAACGTAGGGGAGAACTTCGTCCCACGTCTTGTGCTCGACGTCCACGTACATAGCGAGCTTCGGGCAACATGGACTCCGATGCAATAGACGCTCATAGTCTTCGTGCGACCATACGGACCATAATCCAAGAACTTCAGAAATTGCTCCCTGCGGCTAGCCCACACGTCCCACCTCTGACAAGGGTCATTCGCGACGAGCTGCATCAGGCGCTCGGAACAGCATTTCCGATCCAGACGGTCCTGCAACCAGTGCCGCCGCCCACAGTGATGACTTATGCTGACGCTATCCGTGGCCAGATGCCTCTAGTCACCCGCACTGATATGTACACACCGTCACCGCCTCCAGCCCTACACGCCGTTACCACGACCGCCGCTGCAAAGCCGACCTATGGCTTATCAAGAAGCCACTGCGAAAAAGGCTGACCTTTGGCGGACACCAAACCGACGCCCATTACGCTTACACTGTGGGGAAGCCGGCCACGTGCTCCGAACATGCCCTTACCGCCGGATGGGCCTACGAGGTTTCAGCGTCGACGCCCCCCGCCGCCGTCCAGGCCAGCGGCCGCATGAAATCGAGGCCTATCTGAGAGAAATGGAAGGACAAGCCCAGTCTCGCCCCAGGTCGCCTTCACCGCAATCACGCCGCACCCAGTCGCCACATTCAGCGCGCTCCTACGGAACAGGAGGGCGATCTCCAAGCCCTCATCAGGGAAACTAACGACAGCGACGTACGGAGGTGACGCCGCTTCCCAGCGAACCAAGCAAGACCCTCCAACTGCGACGCCACACACCGACGCTGGAACGCCACGAACCGTCGCCGCGGCGCGACGACCCGACGACGTGACGCCACGATCCGACGCTGGGTCACTACGACTTAACACCGCGACAACGCCCAACTTCGAAACTTTCACTCGACGTAGCCGTGACCAGACCAAGCGACACACCGCACAATCGATCACTCCCCGACTTCGAAGCCGTACGCCAAGCGCCGACTTACAGGTTATGATCGACGGACGTCAAGTAACCGCGCTCGTTGACACTGGTGCCGATTACTCAGTGATAAGCGGACCGTTTGCAGCGTCTCTGAGGAAAGTCAGAACTGCGTGGGACGGACCGCAAATTCGCACGGCTGGAGGGCTCCTCGTAACGCCAATTGGACGGTGCACCGCGCGAGTTGCTTTTCGCGGTAATACGTACCCAGTGAACTTTGTCGTTCTGCAACAGTGCTCACGTGACATCATCCTCAGGATGGACTTCCTGACTGAAAATGGTGCAGTGATCGACCTCAAAACGGGTCTTTTGCGCTTACCAGCGAACGATCCTTGTCACCGGAAAGCACCAGCTACCAAAGTGCCGCCCTCACAATCCTCGATGATGAAGTGACCATCCCACCTCGTACAAGCGTCTTCGCATCCGTCGAAACGAAAGAAAAAGCAGCCGGAGTCGTGATCGTCGAAACGAATGCACAGTTGCTTCTCGATCGACAAATCTGTGTCGCACGTGGCACTATTGCAGGAGGGCAAACAAGTAATGAAAACATGAAAATACACGAGCACACAGAGTAGCTAAGTGCTAGAACAGGGAAAGAGACGTTACACAATGTTAATTTGGATGATTAGAGCAAATAGTTTGGACATAATTCTAGAAGTGCACTTCAATTATGAACACACCAGCTCCGCTGTAAAAAAATGCATAAATATACGAACAAATTCAATTGTTAACAGTGCTTATGTGTTCTTCAAGAAGCTTTAGGAACTTAATTAGATCCCTACAGCTTGTTATGGAGAGTGCTAGAATATTCCATTCCCTTATCGCCTGTGGAAAAAAAGAAATACTTGAAGCAGTGGGTTTTGAAACGGTATTTCTTTAACGTTAGGGGATGTTTATGCCGTGAATCTGGTTTCAGACAGATATATACCTTGATCTGTCGATTTCCAACTGGTTATGATAAAGCTGGAACAACGTTTTTTGGTGTGCGAATTTTCCCCGATTCTCTAAGGTGCATATCTGAGGCCTTAAAATTAATTCTGATGGCGAGTTGTTTAACCGATACTTGTTGTAAATGAATCTAATTGCTTTTATTTGAACTCTTTCGAATTTGATTACTAAGTGATTAGTGGCTGGGAACCGGACCGCGCTCGCGTATTCGAGTACAGGTCGAATGAAGCTTTGATATGCTAATAGTTCAATTTTGGGTGTTGCACATCGGAGTCACCTTTTAAGGAGGAAGTGCCTTCACCTTTTATGGAAGAAGTTTTAGTGCGGACGACGTCATGTAGTTGACATGCACCTCCCATCTGAGGTCATCACAGATAGCTAATCCGAGATACTTGTGCTGTTTCACTGTCGCAAGCGGCGCGTTTGATATATACAACAAATAGACTCAGTGCAACTGGAAAAACACCATCTAGAATTCCTTAAGTGTTGCCAAGGCTACGACCCTCGACAACCACTCTGGTTGACATTCCTTCGTTTTCTGTAATTCAACAAATTTTACGATACATTCTCGAAAATATAGTTGCGCGGGGTCTGCATCAGGCCCACAATAAAACCCTGCCATGCGAGCATGCCATAGCCAGTGGAGGCCTTTAAAATAATTAAATCCAGCGGCAAGCTTCCTTCATCATCAACTGGAAGAAAGCTGATCCCGTATGAATCTAAAGGTAAATTCTTTTTTAAAGTTCTTTGAAGCACCTCCAGAAAATATACGCCCTCTCAGCAATGTAAAAATACGTGGTCGGTGGTTTCCGGTTTCTTACATATAAGACAATCTGATCCCCAAGGAGAAAATAGACCACGATCTTGCAGAAATGTCTTCACAGATTAGGCACCTGTATGAAGTTTAAGAAAGAATAACTTCGCAGCAGGTTCAACTTCCGTTCTTTTCACCCGCTTAAGGACGTGTTGCCCTTGGCCTCCACTGTATATGGTTCTATACAAGGGAACTTGGAATACTGAATCACACATCTTTGTACAGCTTTTTACGCTTCACGGAGAAAAGCTATTCGCTAGAATATCTCACAGACAAAAATCGAACACTTAATATAACCTCCTTAAGGAATCCACAAACAGTCCCTGGTATGTGACCCGTACCAACCACATATCCAGGCAAAGCTCTCATCAACCTCAACTGGCACACCGTGCGCAGTAATGGATCATCTGTTTCGCGAAACAAAGAAGAACCTGTTAACAACCTGCCTAATGAAAAGGTGTGGTAATGCCAACCCTCCATCCTTCAGTCTTCTGAAGAAATTAGTTCTACTGCACCTCTCCCAACTTGAAGAACAAAGACTGCGAATATTCGA
Organism: Hyalomma asiaticum; assembly: GCA_013339685.2. Classification (NCBI taxonomy): domain Eukaryota; kingdom Metazoa; phylum Arthropoda; class Arachnida; order Ixodida; family Ixodidae; genus Hyalomma; species Hyalomma asiaticum. The sequence goes on from CM023481.1 coordinate 26,037,294, forward strand.
CGAAGCTTCTGTATGTTGGCCCGTGAACAATGTAATACTTGCATTACATACTATAGTTTTGAGACAATAAATAGGTTACAAACAGTAGCTTTAAAAACACAGACCGATTGTTACCTTTCTACTTATTCATCTTCAACTCTATACCTTTCATTTATTCTTCCCAATATTCATTATTGTTTTTTATAACATTCCAGGGGGACACTTAGATACTTAACAGGAGTTGTTACCCAATTTACATTGGCAAAAATTTCTGGTTTTGATAGCTACTGTCCATGCCAAAACCCAACGCACTTTCCCCAGTTTATGTGGCTTCCACTTGCATTGCTGAATCTCTTCCCTACTGCGATAGTAACTTGGGAGGGAGACCGAAACGCGACCGCAACATTGCTCATATAGGAACAGATGGGCCTTATATGTTCACTGCAGTGCTTTACAAGTTGCATTTAATTGTTGCACGGTTAAAGTAAAAGTATTATTACAATGGGGTGTCGCTCGAGTAGCAACTGTGGACTTCACATTTAACAAGCAAAATTACTCAATTTAACATCGCCTCCCATATATACTGCACTCTTCGTTCGCTTAGGTTCGCTGCGGTGGTACCGCCACCTAGGAACGATCGATAGAGCAAAGCAGACTTTCATGCTAATTCACGCCGGTAGTCAGCGCTTCGGTAGTGTTCGCGCCTCCACCGCCGCGGATGTTAGGGGCGTGAAGGCGTCGTGGCTGTGCGTTCCTAGGGCGAATTACGAATGCGGCCGCTGCGAAATTCGTCTTGCGTGGCCAAGTTTGTGGGGTTGCGACGCGCACTGCTCCATGAACGCAAGGACGGCCGCAGTCGACAAGCAAATAATTCGCCTTTCGTTGCAATGCGCTGTGTTTTCACAAAACGATCCGCTGACAACCCGTTCGGTTTTGCTTGCAAGGTGTCACCGTTTGCGGAAGCTCGGGGTTTATGGCAGATTTGAGCAGAGCTTTGGCGCGCTCATTTGGGTGTTTCGGGGGCAATGTGAGTCGTTCGAAACCTTTACCTCGTATAAAGCTGTTGAAAATCCCTGTGCCTTGTGGAGGCGCGCTGATATATACGTGTAACGTGTTCACGTGTTCGCACGCAAGCTATCTCGCGTCCCTCGATTCGCCAGATCGTCGCTTATGTATTCCACATATCCGCGAAGAGAGGTTTAACATTCGTGTTATACCGATTCCTATGATAACAGAGGGATCAGCCACATTTTTTCTGTAATGGACAAGCCCGGGAACCAATTTACAGCCATAATCTTTGCTTCCACCTACCGAAGTGTGCCTTTGAGCAAAAAATGATACGCGAGGTACGAGCCCCTAGGGGACAATAGCGACGACGCCACTGCAGTGGATAAACCAGCTGCGTAACTCGGAAGGGGGTAGTCGCAAAGTGGTTCTGTAGGTTTTTTTCTTTTTCACGTACTTCTTCATATGAGTCGTAAATATTAAATGCGAAGCATTTCTTAGCGCACTTCGGCGACTTTGAGCGTATCTATCTATCTATCTATCTATCTATCTATCTATCTATCTATCTATCTATCTATCTATCTATCTATCTAGCCGCCTATGATTTTGTGCTCTCCGGGCCGTTTCGCTAATGGGATGTTTACGAACATTGGGATGCCACAACATGGCTACATGACGAACATAAATGGCAGGTCATAACATGAAAATCGTAATATGCATGTGATGAGTGAGATGACTTGCATGCCACGGTCTTAGTGCTCTCCTGGCCGTTTCACTAATGGGATGTATGCGAAAATTGGTATGACACAACATGACTGCCTGACGAATATAAATGACAGGTCATAACATGAAATTCATGACATGCATGTCATGAGCGGCATTATTTACATACCACCGTCTTGGCGCTCTCCTGGCCGTTTCGTTAATCGGATGTATACGAAAATTGGTATGCCACAACATGACTGCATGACGAACATAAGTGACAGATCATAACATGAAAAGCATGATATGCATTTCATGAGCGGCATGATTTGCATGCCACGGTCTTGGTGCTCTCCTGGCCGTTTCGTTAATGGGATGTATGCAAAAATTGGTATGCCACAATACGACTGCATGACAAACGTAAATGACAGGTCATAAGACGACAATCATGACATGCATGTCATGAGTGACATGATTTACATGCCACGCGTTTCCTTAACGGGATGTATACGAAAATTGGCATGCCACAACATGACTGCATCACGAACGTAAATTACAGGTCATAACATGAACATCATGAGATGCATGTCATGATTTTCATGTTATATGTCATGACCGGCATGATTTACATGCCACGGTCCTGGCGCTATACTGCCGTTTCGTTAATGGGATGTATACGAAAATTGGTTTGGCACAACATGACTGCATGACAATCATAAATGACAGGTCATAACATGAAAATTGTGACATGCATGTCATGAGCGGCATGATCTACATGCCACTCGTTTCGTTATGGGTTGTATACCAAAATTGCTATGGCACAATACGACTGCATGACGAACGTAAATGACAGGTCATAACGTTAGATCATGACATGAGTGTATGAGCGGCATGGTTTATATGCCACAGTCATGGTGCTCTTGCGGCCGTTTCGTTAACTTTATATGTACCAAACTCGGTATAGCGAGACAACAATGCAAATCCGTTTTACGTTCCTGATGCGTGCTTCGCATTTCCCTGATTCCCACTGTACGTGGGATCTGCCAGTTTTTTTCCACCTCAATGAACTGCGACTGTGTTTCGAACAAGCTTCATTTCCGTAACAAGAAATATTAACACTAACGGGCACAAAAAAATCTCGTTGTTGGGTCGCAGGGCGACGTAAAGATTAGAAACCCGTAGTGCAGAGAAAAATGTCTTTTTTTGCCCGTCACCCATTTTACTGCACCTGTATATTGCCCATAGCAAGTAAATAAGGCAAATGAGATCTAAGTCATCATATGCTTTGGAAGAATGGGTGACTGTTGCTTTTACTGAGGAAGTAAGAAAAATGGTGTTGTTATACAAATACTGATGGTAGTGTAAGCCTGTGGTGAAGCGGGGAATAGTTTTGGAGAGGGGCCCCCTTGAAACAAAGTGGGTGCTGGTGAAGCTAGGTGTTGGTGTAGTCGAGTGTCTTTTGATGCTTGGAAATATAATGCAGACAGAAATTTTGCGAGGGGCACGTGCCCCGTGTGTCATCCCCTGGCTACGCTTCTGGAATCAACGTATATGTTTGTGGAGCCGTGCAAATGAGACGGACACGAAGGTTTTCGGTAACATAATCAACTGCATTCTGCTTTACAAAAAGCAGGATCGTGAGGGCGGACACAGTGTGTCGTGTGGGGCGAGAGTGGTAGAGAGGAAAGGAGAAACTGAGAGGAAAGCAGTAGGCTGCTCGCACATCGATTGAAATGAAGAGAAAAGAAAGCAAGGAAAAGGGAGCTCGCCTTATGGCATTGGCCATGTGGCACCGGCACCGGTACACCCCGCGGAGGGCTTTATGAGCGCGTCACAGCTGCCGCACCGCTACATGTTTAAAAAGTTTTGTTTGCTTCTGTGAATCACATCTGTGAGGACTTCTTTATTAACACGAAAGTGTTTTATGCCGGGGTCCACCAAGAAATCTGTGACGTATTTTCCCTAAGGGACGGCGGTAGCTAAGGGGCGGCGGTAGGAGCTGGAAGGACTACCCACCACGCCGCCGACAGATTTGGATTGCGAAGGAAAAGGCGGGCCTTATATGTTTACTAGACCACTTTACAATTTCCATCTAATTGATTTCCGGTTAAAGCAAACGTATTTTGCAAGCAAAATTGTTCCTAAATCGCCATCGCCTCCCTTTCACTGTACTCTTTCTCATAAAGACCCTTGATGTTGGAAAGTAGCGCCACTCTTTGAACCACGCCGCAACACCCTCGCCGGAGCCGTCAACCTCCTCGTTTTCTTCCCCTCGTTCGCGGAGCCAGCGCATCCGCAACGCTGAGTGGCTGCGGTGCGCAATCAGGTGACCTTGACGTCACGAAATGGACGCACAACTTCCTGTTTTCGCTCGCTTCTAGATTCCCTCGCCCGCCATGCGCCTGCCCAGCGGTGGTCGCCCTGCGGCTCCTAACGCTCGTTTCGCCAGTGTTTCCGCCTTTCTGTGGTGGTGTGAACTTCGTTTCCTGTGGAAATCTCTTGCTTCCATTTGTTTCAATTCAGCTGTGAGCCAGAGAAAGGGCTAGCATGATTTTCGATCCTCCGAGCACAATTGTCTGGATATTGTACGCCGGAAGCAGTAGCTCAAAAACGTCGGGGAAAAGCATGTCCCCCTTCTAAGCACACAGTTCCGTGCGAGTTGACTGTTACAGATTTCCTTAAGACATTGTTGAAGTTGCATGGAAATTTCAATGTGCCTTGCATGCTCGGACTGTTCGTTCAGTACAATAGAGAACGCCATTATGTTTTGTTGATTTCGTGCACTGGACCGTGTTCTCGTGCGTGCGCTAGTTTTCAAATGATGTAATTAATAAGTTAAGGACCTGTAACTCCTGCTTCGTAATTGTGCGCGTGTCTGTGCGTCTGTATGTGTGCGCGTGTACGCGTACGTCATGTGTGCATGTATATGTGCGTGTGTTTGTGTGTACATGTTCGCATGTATGTGTCCGTGCGTGCGCGTTTGAGCGTGTATAATGTATGTATGCACATATGTATGTACACGCGTGCTTTTATTGTGTGTGTCTGCGTATGTATGTATATGCGTGTGCAGTGTGTTTATGTGTGCATCTATGTATGCATGTATTTGCGCGTGGTGGTATCTGTGCACGTGCGTACGTATGTATCTATGTGCTAGCGTGTGTATGTATGTGCTCGTCGCATGTGTGTTGATATATGCGTGTGTATGCATGTGCTTCTCGCATGTGTGTTGATATAAGCGTGTGTATGTATGGGCTAGTCGCATGTGTGTGGATACATAGATACATGCGTGTGCATGTATCTATGTGCGTGTGGTCTTACGCGCATGTGTCGTACGTGTCCGCGGGTGCGTGTACTATGTGCGTGTGGTCGTATGTGCTTGCGTGCGTATTTTTGCATGTGTTCGCACGTGTACGTGTATTATGTGCGCGTGTCCGTGTGTGCGTGTTCGCCCGTGTGTATGTATTTGCGCTTGTGCACCGTATGCATGTGCGAGTACGTGTGCGCATGTGGTCGCATGTGCATGCGCGTGTGTGTATTTTTGAGTGTATGCCTGCGTATATGTGTACGTGCACCCGTGCGTTCGTATGCGCGCGTACGTGCAATCATGCGCGAATGCTCATGTGTGCGTGTTCTCGCACGTGTATGTATATGTATGTGCGTGTGCACATGTGTTGGTATGTGCGTGCGTGCTGCGCTCGCATTTAACCACGACGAAGTATAGGCGCGTGCGTTCTGTATAGGCTCTTTCGAAAACACAGCATGTGTTTTGCACAGTGGCATTGATACAAAGGCATCTGGCCCCCCTGTGCCGGGAAATTCACTTTAAGTAAACTATTTTTCTTCGTTAGATATTTATTTAATCTATTTAGTAGCCACTTACATGCAACACATTCTCTTGTATATTCTACGCTACATGCATTGTACGCTTCACCGTACGGCGAGCCCAACGGACGACGGAGAGGCAAACAGCGCAGCCACTGGTAGGTACTGCTCTTTTTTTTCGATGCGCTCTCGCTTGTTTTAACCGGAGCGTCCCGAAATAAAAACATTTCTCATGAAGTTATACTGGAAGCATACTATCCTCACGCCAGTTTCACAAGGGATAAATTCCTAATTGGCGCTTCAAAGGGCCGAATAAACAAGCGCGCACACTATCTTTCAATGCGGTTGCAACGCGCCACTGGAGGGTTCAGCGTGCCGTGCGCACTGCTCCGGCGCGGGGAGGGAAGAAATCTGAGGAGGATTGAGGAGGAAAGGGCGCGTGTGGAGGAGAGTGTCTGTCGTTACTTTCCAACATCAAGGGGTTTAGACTCTCAACGGTGGTACCGCCACCTGGGACCGATGGAGCGAAGTCGTAAATTGTCGCGTTAATATGCGCGCCGTCAGTTTCAGTAGTTTCGACGCCTCTATTGCCGCGCAGGCTTCCGTGCCCTGCCGGCGCGTTGCTTCAGCCACGACCGCTACATAATTTGTCATATGCGGCGCGTATGATAGCCAGTTGCGTTGTGATGCGCTTTACTGCAGGAACGCAAAGGCGGCCGTAGACAAGCAAATGATGTGACTTTCGCACAGCGTAGTGTGCGTTCACAAAACGATCCGCTGATAAACACTTCGGTTTCTCTAGCACGGTTTACCGTTTGCGAACGCTCCTGATTGCTGGCAAGTTTGCGCAGGGCGCTGGCGCGTTCAAGGTAGTGTCTCCGGAGAAATGTGAGTCGGTGGAGAGCTTTCGCTTGTGTGCAACTGTCGAGGATCCTTTACAGTGTCGAGGTGTCCCTGATGTGTACATGCAAGGGGTTCACATGTAGAGAATACCCAACGCATCTCGTGCCTCTCGATTCGCCAAATAGCCTCTTACGTGCGAAACGAGGTTTCACTTTCGTGTTATACCGAGTCCTATGACAGAGGGATCAACCAATTTTTTTTATATTTTTGTTTGCGAATACCCTCAGTGCCGGACGTATTAAAGAGGCGTGTGGTTATAGTAGAAAAAGCAGAACGCTGCCGTACAAACGTATCTGATTATACTTTTTTAGCTAAGGATACAACGTAAAAATCACAATCACAGAAAACTGATGAAAGAGAATGCGTAAGTTGCACACATGTAGGAAAACAAGGCTTCGGTTACAGAGTTAGATACAATTTTAACTAAAGCTGCTCAAAATAAGCAGTTTATGATGAATTGATATATCTGTAGGAAGGTTATTCGATTCTGCGGATTAATGAAGAATAAATGAATGAAAAAGAGTTTTAATGTGACACAATTCAAATCCAACCTTGTAAAGACGTTCGATACGCGGCGATATCAACTGCAGTAGAAAAAAGAGGTTGTTGCGGAGCGTTGAATGACAGAAAAGCTTGAGAAACAGAGCGAAACGTGCAATTTTGCAACGGGATTGATTTTCATTGCAGACACACTTGCTGTGCGATTCTGTTTCCAGATGATCAAACCTGCGAGATTATTTTGAAGGAGTTCTAATGAACGATTTAGTTTGTCGATAGGAGTATCCCAAATAGAGCATGCCTATTCTAGTTTAGCTTGCATAAGAATAGTGTAAAGCATTTTTACATGTGAATGGGCGGTTCAAATGTTACGGCGTAGGTAGGCAGGCATGCGTTTACTACTAGGGGTATGCAGAGCCGGCATGGAGGTTCCAAGGTAAGGCGGATGATATGTGCGCACTAAGGTATTTGTAAGAGTTAAGAAAATCCAAGTGAACATTATTTAGGTAATATGTTTGCATGTTGTTATTTTTCCGGGACACACGCATCACTTTGCACTCACCAATGCTGAGTTCCATTAAGGAATGTTTACACCAGGCAGCTAAGGCAATTAGATTAGATTGAAGGCCGTTAAGATCTGCAGGACAAGTTATTTCGGAAGAGATAACTCAATAACTAGCAAATAAATGTATGCTGGATGGAAGAGAGCAAGGGAGGTCGTTAATGTAGATTGGGAACAGCAGCAGCCTGAGCACTGAACTTTGTTGTACACCGGTATTTACGCTTCGATGAGGTGAGCTATGGGCCTTTGGGGTTACAAACTGAGTGAGATTGGATATCCATCTAAAGATCCACGAAAAATCAGTGCCAAGTTGATCGCCTTTGTGGTGGAAATGAATTAGGTCTTGTAGCAATACTAGAAAAGAAAGCTGAAAGCGAAAAAGAAACTGGTGCCATGGTTGCCCCGTTTAGGACTTATTAATAGGCATGCGTACGCCACGCTGTTGGAACGTCCGGTGGATGTGTTCTCTTGGTACGCAGCAGTATGGATAGCAGAGATCAACCGCTTGCAGTTAGTGAAACCTGACAGCTTATCATGTATGATTTTTAATTTGACATCTGTAAAATGAGATTGATGGGTATATACGTGCTGAATAATATACAATAACTCGAGAGCCTGAGGAACATCCAAGTTGACATATATATATGTTATATTTCTAGATGATTTAAATTGCGTCTTTTATACGGCATATTGAGCTAAGCGAAACGTAGTACGTGACAAAAATGTTTTATTGCTACATACCTTAGTTCAGTATTACAACTGGGAGGACGTTGGCCGCCTTCTATCTGGCATTACAAAACAGCATTACACGCATTTCGACATGACATTCAAGCAAGACTGGGCAGCGCGTACATGTCGCCTGATATAGCGGCATTATACAGCAACAGCTGTGTGGGGGCCCTCTCATTCTGCGATCGCAGTATGCTACATCCCTTGAAAACGGGTCGCCACCGAAAAGGCAGTGGTTCAACTGGCAACTTTGGAAGTTAAGTACAAAGCTTCTTGGAAATGAATGTTTCATTAAGAGGATACGCAAGGAAATTCAACGATTCCTCACTAACAAGTCGATAAGGTATACGAAAGCAGGCAGGATTTAATGATTAAGGCTTAAATTGTCGTCACTCAAAAGGATAGTGTTACGTACCACAGTGAAAAACTTAAGAAGAAGGCTGGCACACCCACATTTTGTCATGGTCTGAGGATTCGAGGAACAACTCGCAAAACACTGCGAGACCGAGCCAACGCCTCTCAATGCTTAGCACCGAGCTCAGCATAAAGTCCTTAACGTCGAACCACAGACGGCGGCAGACGCGGCACGTGCGCGCGTGTCCTCGGCTTGACGCCGTCCCACCCATTTGCTATACTACACTATGCAGGCCTATGCTATTCTAGGAGCTGCTTGTACGCCACGGAACGAACCACGCCCTCGTGGTGCGAAGGCATCTACAACTCTATTGTAAACGTTGTGGTAAAAAAGCAGTTTTGCCAGAAGGGGGAAACGATGAATGCGATAGCAATGGATGATATGATATACGAAGTAAGACTATCAGTTTTAGGGGCAATCTCAATAGTAGTGAACGTGGGTTTATTAAGTAAGCATGGAGGCGCTTAAAGTACCATGTGAGGGTCGAGCGGCAGAGACAACGGCTCAGCAGAGTTCCGAGCTAAGTTATGTTGTTTTGATGCCTTCTGGCACGCGCTTCACACCGCGCGACCGCGTTAAACAGCGTGTGCTTTGCACCATCGAGAAACTTGGCCCAGCGCAGCGGCATCCAGAAGAGCGCGTTCACTCCGGCACTCGTAGACGCATTCGCGTGAACGCTATGTGGCGAGGGCATTGCCGGCGTTGCGGCGATACACATGCGAAGCGCCTGGAACGAAGCACATGACCAAGGTGCTGATACGCAGTACCCAGCACGTCTGATGGCTGACGAGATAGTGCGCACGCCGGCGATGGCGGCCGCGCAAAGTCCACAGTGGCTGCTCGAGCGACAACCTCCCTGCCCCCCTTCCCTCCCCCCCACACACACCTTCGCGCTTTTTCAAGCTCGTTAAAGACGGGCGGGCGTTCCCTAAATGCTTCGACGTAGGCCTCCCGAGCGGAGTGACGTTATCGCACGCGCACTCCGAGCGACGGAGATGAGTCGGGCTCGTTTGATCTATGCTTCAGCCGCGTTCGGCGGCCCCACTAGCGTCCGTTTATCCGCAGGTAGAACGTACGATGCGCGGAGGGTTATCAATCTAGACTTTGTACGGGACATGACAGCGATGGTGACGGCAAAAACCGGTCGGTACTGTCCATTTTATTGCTATAGCAATAAAGGACCGTAGCTATGGTAGCTTGACTCTTGTGTGTCCGGTTCGGCAAATGCTCACAGCCCCGTGCCAAACATGTACCTCGATCCTCGGGTGCCGTCTCAACGAATGCTTGCAGCCACCTTCCGAACATGCTGCAGGGACAGCAAGCATAGTCGTGACGCGGACTTGCAGGTAAAACTGCTTTGTGTGAGCGTCGGGTCGCTGTGAGCGTTATTTTGTCCTGGGAAGCATGTGAGCCATGTGCGGAGGTGACGTCAGCGTTTTTGTTCACGGGTTGGTGTCGCGTTGTATGTCTGTTTTTTGTGTGTGATTTTAGTCACATGGTTGTCGGCACTGACTCCTCTCCCCTACATCAAGTGTGAAATAAACGGGGTGGGAAAGGCGGAGATCGGAGCGCCGATGAGTTGGGAAATTGTTGTAACTTGCCGGCAGGGATTCGGGGAGGGGCAACCAAGGGATTAAAACGTGTCCCTTCGTTCCTGACGGGAGGTTGCAGAGGTTAGAGATGATGGTGCTAGAACTGACTTCTAGTGCTGGCAGTGGATCTGATCGCAGGAGCAGTGCTATGCATTGAGCGGCTCGCCGAACATAAGCGACAGTCCCACCCTTAAAAAATGCTATATATGGCGATATCAGGATTTGGGCAAATGTGGCTATATATGGCACGTGCCCGTATGTGGCCATATTTGCCCAAATCGTGATAGAAGCATATTTGGCAATGAAGAACAACACGAAGAATGCCATGTAAGGCTGATACATAGGCAAATCCGGCCACGTACGGACACGTGCCATATATAGGCAGATATGCATATATGGCCATATATGCATATCTGGCTATATAGCACGTGTCCGTATTTGGCCGTATTTGCGCTGGTACATGACCATCCTCTTTTTTTAACACGAAAGTGTTTTATGCCGGGGTCCACCAAGAAATGTGTGACGTACTTCCGTAACGGAAGTAAATGCCTGAAAAATAGGCACTCATTCCAGATAGAAAAGTACCACTCTCTGACATTCGATCCTACAACCAGCCAGAATGCCACTGTATGAGCTGGAAGCACTACCACCACACCACCGACAGACTTGCAGCACGGAGGAAAAAACGGGCCTTATATATTTGCTGCACCACTTTGTAATTTGCATCTAATTGTGTGTCCAGCTACAGGAAAGGTATTGAGGAAGCAAAATTGTTTTTAAAAATTTTGCTTCCTAAATACCTTTGCTGCCACCTAGGAATGATGGAGCCAAGTCGTAAATTCTCGTGGTAATATGCGCGCCGGCACTTAGCGCTTCTGTAGCTCGACGCCTCTATCGCCACGCAGGCTTCGATGTCCTGCCAACGTGTTGCTTCAGCTACGGCCGCTACATAATTTGTCTTTTGTGACGTATATGATAGCCAGTTGCGTTGGGACGTGCTCTACTACAGGAGCGCAAAGACGGCCGCCGACAAGCAAATGACGCTTCTTTCGCACCGCGAAGTGTGCGTTCCCAGAACGATCCGCTGAGAGACAGTTTGGTTTCGCTTGCAAGGTTTCGCCGTTGCGCGGACGGTCCTGGTTTATGGCAGATTTCAGCAGGGCCCTGTGTTGAATGCACTGTCTCCGGAGAAGCTTGTCTGCATCTGTCGGCGATACAGCGTTGAGATGCCGCGGATGTCTACATGCAAGCAGTTCACATGCTCAGAGTAGCCAACATATCTCCCTCCCCTCCATTCGCCAGATTGCTGCTTCTTTGCGAAGGTAGGTTTCACTTTCGTGTTATACCGATTCCTATGACAGAAGGATCAACCATATTTTTTTCTCTTTAGGAGTTTATATAATTGATAAAAGATTACCTAGGAATCGTATTGCCGCTGCAAAAGCGCGGTCTAAAGTAGCAGACGGTTCGAGTTACCAATGTGTGGTTTTAGAAAACGGAAACGTGGTGATAAATATAAGGCATTAGTAACGACAGAAATACAAGTTTGCGGGATCACAGAGTCAGTTACACATAGTCTTATACTTTTTCTTGGCATGCTTCTCCAATGAGAACGCTCTGCGATGTGGTCTAGTCAGTTTTAAGTTGTGAGAGCGCATCGTTGTACTAGAAGGCCTACTCGTAGTGTATGCTCGTACAACTTATTCACCGGGTAAAAACCGTACGGTGTCTGGCGTCCTCAACCTGTAAATAGGTTACGAGTGCAGCTGCAGTGCAGGGATTCATTATTTATACCTGCCAGCTGTGCGTTTGATGTATACCGAAATTCAATCAAGGGAACATGTCTTTTTATTTTTGCATTTCAGTCCTTTCGGAAAGCGGCCCCGCGATGGGCAGCTTACACAGCCATGGATATGACGTGGCGGCGGAAGCCTCACAATGTGGCTGGGGAATCTTAGGCTCACAAGCTCAATGATTCCCCTGCACGCTCACTGTTCACTCTGCTGCGAGTTACATGGCTAGGTGGCTAGGCATCAAGAGCTGAAATTTCGAACTAGAAATTGTAAGCAGTTTTCCTCGAGGACAATCAGCTCCGACACAGATGATGCCGAGGGGGCGTGGAGGGAGGGAGAAAAGGATTATGTGGATCAGCCAGTGCTGCCACGTGTATGGGCTGTGAAGTGCCTCCGTAGAAACACGTGGCATTTCGAGAAACACGTTGTGGGCGGGCACGCGAACACTACCGTGCCGGTTGACTATGCCGAAGATGCAAGTCCTTCCAAGTGACATATGTAGCGTTCACGTGGCACGCAGTCTAGCGCGGCAACGAAAAAAGCGGCAAAAGCCGACGGGCCAGCGGCGCTTGCTTTCTCGATAATAACACGGCTTTGAGTGTGCTGTTATGTCGTCGTTTTGGTCTTTCCGCTTCATGTTCCACAGAGATTGGCGTTTAATCGCCGCTACATAATAAATTTTGGGCATCGGAGTTGGCGAGGGGCCTTTTACGAGAGCAGAAGTTTGGGCGACGAAAGCGTCACTCTTTTTTCAGTAACCACTATATCTTTTACACGATGGTCTCTCAGCCAGGCCGACCGAGACTCGCTGGCGAGCGGCCATCTTGTTCTGCACTGACAAAATCTGTATGCCTGCAGGTTATATACCCGGGAAACGATAGCTGTTTAACTCGAAAATGCGGAAGCCTTCTTATTCGCGCCGCTTTAAAAGTGCATAGTTATCTCGATGACATTGCTTAAACAACCAGTGCAAGAGCAGTGGGTTACTTAGCACTCTAGGGTTACATAGAACCCTATCCCACGAGGTCTTCTTAACCCCCCCTCCCCCCAAATACACACACCTTCACATGCCCACCATAATTTACCCAAGAGTCCAACGTGTACATTTAAGGCCTCTGTTGATGCCACTGGAAATCAAGAGATAGCTTTAATTGACAGCACTCGCAGGAAAAATAAGATATTCGCGCTAATTATTAAAAAAAGAATCTAGCTAAAGCGTTCTACTAACGGCTGCGCGCCACCGCAAAGCGGCCGCATGTCAGCACCCTTATAGCTACATGGGGGACAAAATTTGCGTAGATAAGATAGCGCCAAAAAACTTCGCTGATAATTATCTTACGCATTAGTTTATTCAATTTTTCGTCTGTTTCCTGCGTGCACAGCTTTGCATAACGGCTCTTTGGCCCTGTCAAGCCCATGTGACGAACTTTGAGTAAAAGGCTGGAGAAGTAATCATGATTTTACATAGCTATTACTAAAATTATTTACCTTCTTATTTGTTTTTGGATCTATACGAAGAAAGGAAATCGCCTATTGTGTAATGTGCTTGTCCTACCTCCCCCTTTTTCGGAGAAATCATAGGTGAGCTACTGATTTATTTGCTCCGAGCGTGGAACATGTGTTGGTTTGCTGGGTGCTTTGTGTTTTGTGGTCAGGCTCTATTGTGCCGGTGTTTGCGCACCTAAGACTGTTCCATGACTAAGCTGTGGAATGAGTGCAACGTAAAACACAAATACCCTAACACCCTTGCTGTTTTCCCAGGCAAGAACGTTATTTCTACAAGGCGCCGCAAGTTATGCGAGGACATATGATGTTACTGAAAAGGAGACAAACAGAAAAAAAACAAGGGGCTTGTTTCACTCAGTCTGTTATTAACCATATGTAATTGTAATATTTCCCGCCATATAAGACCATCTTTGAGGAACTCTAGGAATATTTGGAATAAATAAATAAATAAAAATAAATAAATAAATAAATAAATAATAAGGCGTATCCATGCCTATGGTTTGCTCCGAAACATCAACAACACGTTTGACACAACCATACGTCGCATACTTTGACGTTGCATACAAGCCTCAATTCTTCTACCGCATCAAAAGGCTTCCCAAAGTGCACTACCATAATTCAGGCGATTCAGTGGTACATGCCTTTATAGAATGCCCGAAACAAAAGGAACAGCGTATTCAAATGAGTAATCGCCCAAAGAACATTGGTAGACGACAGCTGGCAGTGAGAAAAAGTGTCATGGATCACGGCCACACACTGACAGCCCGAGGGTGTGGCCACGGATCTTGGTGATTCTTTAGTGAACGCAAAGCGAATGAATTCTCAGTATCGGAAATAATTGATCCGCTTCATCATATTGTGATGTCCACAGGCATTTATTATGGTGGTTTTGCCTGTAAGAGGGCGAAAATTATTTTAACAGAACTGTATCTGCGGTAATATGGCCGACGGCCCTATAGGTATTGCACTCTGGCCACAGAGTCATTCATTGGCAGCGAACGATCGTATAGCAGCACTGTGTACGAATGATCGTACACACTGCTTTTGATTGCTTCTTGTTTTCCATTCTCCTATTCTTTTTTTTTTTCATTTTTCGATATCGATTTCAAGATACTAGGATTACCACCTTTAACTAATTGTTATGGAAATGCATTACTTGTAGTCAATTAGTATGCTTTACAACTTCTCCATAAGGATATTCTGTGTGTAACGAGCGTTTAAAAGTTAGGTAAATAATGAATAATAATCAATAACCTGGAGTCACTTTAAAAATAGCTTGAGGTGGACGGCAGCGAATTATACTATAAGTTGATTATATCCCCGTAAGCGTACGTGGGTCTTTTTGGAAGGGTGGCGCAAGCTAGCTGGAACACCCGGCATATGTTTACAATACCCTTCGGCTAAGAATGCAAAGTAGCACAACGGCGGTCAACTAGTGCACTGGGCACAGCTAATACAGAATAAAAAGGTCGTGCTGTCACGAGCCATAACGCCTGCAAAAATTAAAAATTAAAATTTCGTGGGGCGCACCTTCAAATAGTATGATTATTTTATTGCATTGGACTGGTAGAGCAAGCGCAAAGTTAAGCTGCTCAACTCGATTTACAACAGCACGCTGAAGCTGCGAAGAAAACAATTCCTTGTTGCACCTATTTGTCCCCAAAATTTTGCTCGCGACTGCGCATACCTAAAGGGACACTGAATTTAATAGAAATTCGGAATATGTCACCTCGTATAGGATGCGTACGACGGTTTTTTTTCCGCAATATTTAATTAAACAACAGCACTATAAGCGGCCAAACTTGGTCCGCGGGAACGCTTCCACGGCGCGCGCGGAGTGCAGGTAAGGAGGATGACAGAGTGAAACATTGATAAGTGACATCATATTGAGGATGATCAAGGTAGCCGCATTGGAGCATTAGTTGGTGGCGTTGGTCTCCGCGCGCGCACTAGCACAGCCAAGGCAGAGTCAAGTGCTGCGAGGCACTCACGATGATGTCATGAAGCTCTTCAACCAATCATAGGGAGCGACAAGGTTCGAGTTGCCGCCCATGACGCGCGCCGCGCGTTTTTGCCAAAATAGAGTTATTCGCTGAAGTTTATGCCAATTTTCGACGAGACTTTCGAGTTTACCGTACGGAAAGCGATGAATTAGCACTGTAACCTCAATTTTCTTAAACAGAGCTTCAGTGTCTCTTTAATATGCCTACTGCGAATGAAGTGTATCATTCGTTTGCGCGAATATTCGGAATTTCGAAGTTGTTCAGCGTGGTACGGAAAAAAAAACGTTCCGTTCCACCCGTTTGCCGCTGGGTTTAAGCTTAGGAACTATATTCATGAGTTCGTTAGCGGGAGTCGCTACGGCATGCACCGTGAAACCTGCAATGTTTGCGAGCTCATATTTATTAATTTATTATTTATTTATAGAAAGACTGCCAGTCTGAGTGCCAGACTTTGGGCAAGTGTGGGCGATACAATGGTGATAGTGTTGAACGAGAACCGATACAATGATAAGAAAAGCAACATGAAATACCGTCCACAATCCCAACAATGGCCTTGCCATACAAAAGAATACAAAAGCATTCAAAAAAAGAAGAAAAAAATAGCGCAAACTAGGTTATTTTTGTACGGGTTAAAAGTGAAAAAAAGTTGCACCAAATTCCAACTGTAGCGGAAGTAAAGTAGGCAACAATACAAAAGTATAGAGAAGCACGACATTGAAAGCAGCAATGAAAAATCTTGATAAGCAGCAGCGTTGTGCGCCGCGATAGTCGAATGGTTATGGTACTTGCCTGCTGAACCGAAAGAAGCGGCCCCGGCCGCGGCTGTCGCATTTTCGAAGGAGGCCAAATTGTTCGTGTCCGCGTACAGTGCGTTGTCAGTGCACCTTAAGGAACCCCGGGTGGTTAAAATTTCCTGAGCTTTTTATCTTCCCGGGTGTTTAAAATTTCCCGAGCTTCTGATCTACTACAGCGCGACTCTCAATCGCATCGGGGCTTTGACACGTAAAATTCCATCAGTTCTTATTAAGCGACACAGCACGCCTCGTATAACCATGTAGTGAGAAGAGATGCCGCTTTCGCAGCGTGAGCTTACCATGTGCGACACGTCGAGAAGAGTCCAAAGTGATCCCTTCGGTAGAACAGGGTAGTTATTGGCTGCCGTCTGTGCTCTGCCGAAGACCACCAGGATCACCAATGGCGCGCACTTGAGCAGACAGGCCGTGATCTCGGCCACTGTGAGAGGATCCATGTTTTGTTTTCTAGAGGGCCTCGGGAAACGGCGAAAGATAATGATGCGTCGTCCACCTGAAGTAAGCGAAGGTGACAAATTGCGATGGTAGTCGAAGCAGTGCTTTGTAGTGTGTGAAAACTACTATATAAAGGTACAGTGATTGGCAAGAGAAGCGCACTGTAGATTCTACTCTCTGGTCCGTACACTGCATGCGGTATACCTTTTTGTGGCACAATGAGTGTAGTGAGTGAGTGAGTGAACTAATTAATTAGTTCACATACCTACAACGTCCTCATACGCTTTGAGGTAGTAAAAGGAGGTGACAGTTTCATTCCTATGACTTGCTAACTCATTCTGCGCTTTTTCCGAGCTGTCGTAGAGCTTTGACCTTGCTTATTTCGTCCTACCGTATAATGTATTAAGCTGTTTGTAATCATTTCTCATTGTCATGTGCTTCAATGGCTTCGTCGCCTCCGCTACGTGTTGTCTTCCCGTGCTTTATTTTGCTCTTGCTCTACGTCACGCATAAGAAAGTTTAATCAGGCTTCCATTAACACAGAAATTTAGCATAATGTGTATTCTATATTCAAATAGACGCGCGAAGGTTACGGCAGGAGACGCTGACGAAAAGTATGTTGCCAGCGCTCATTATTCGAACGAATAGAACCGCGAAGAAGTGCGCTCTAAAGCGTCTCGCTTGTTGCTTGTGTAATGCTTCATATAAGCCCAGTGATCTATGCCCAAGTTCTGTTATTACTGAAGACTGAACACTTCGATATAGCAGCATCATTATTTTTCTAGAATGGGTCGCGGAATATATTGGTTTTAATTGTACACTAGCAAAAAATTGGGTGAAAGGAAAATTGCCTCTGCGATGTCGCAACAATCGCGTACATACAATCTGATTTTGGCGCTCGCCGGTAGGAGAGAGTAAACATGCCAGACTCACCAAGCACCTGCGATCTCTGGCGGCTCCGCAGTTGTACTTGCGACGTTAACTGATACCTGGTTTCCAGTAGACGTCACGGCAATAAAGAGAACATTTTACGAGCGTATTGCAGCTGTTCAAGTTCGGAGGACACAGAATTCACAACGAAATGAGTCGGGGAGTATCACGTGACGAGCACTTGTTCGTTATATTGAGGGATAGATGAATCGACGCTTCTCCTCACTCACGGTCAGGTATAAATTTCAATACTGGTGTGAGAACAGACGTTCTTGAGATGGAAGTGAAAGTAATAAGCAGGTGAAATATCAAATACGAACACGTGATGTTGTAATAACAAGCAGCCCCTTTTCGTCATGACTGTTAGATGTATATTACACTGAATTCCAACAATACGTCAGAAAATTTCTCTATTACATTACGAATTATGAAGCCTGGATTTCTAAACGCACACATACAGAGTTTCTGGCATACAAGCACTTTGTTTGCATGTTCGGAATTCTCCCGTGTGTCTAAACATGATCGAAGGCTAGCGAGAACAGTCCCACCAAACGTGTATTTGACGTGGTATCTCGTGTTTTATTAACGTGAAAGTGTTTGATGTCGGAGTCCACCAAAAAATGACGGCGTGCAAACACACAGTTGGGAAGAAAAAGTAGCACCCGCTGGCATTCCAACGAACAACCACCCGCGATGAGACGCTATGAGCTGGAAGCTCTACCGATCACACCACCGTCGTTTCTTTTTTTGTTACCTGGATAGGTATATAACACAATACAAACACTGAAAATAGCACTACACAGTACGCATTGCACAAGCAATGACTACATAATCAACCAGAATCGGGCTAGTTTCGTCAGTTTCAAAGCCACGCAATGTCACCAGTGGCTCTCTTGAGGGCCATTCGAGTGTTCTGGTGCTGATTTTATCAAGTTCTATAAAGAAATGAACACTTTCTCTGAAATAATCTCCCATAGGCCGTACATCCTTGCCAACGTCGTATCCTCACATTCTCTCTCGTCATATACAGTGGAGGCCCAAAAGCGTTAGTGCATCAAAATACACCCCATCTTCATTGTCTATATTTAAGTACAGAATGTCATACGAGTACAGCGGAAATCTTTCTTTATGGTTATCTCTAAAACATCCCAAATTTAAACACCCTCCCAACAACGTAAAAAGCATGGCCGATTGTTTCTGGCTGCTTGCAATTTAAACAATGCGAACCCCACGGCAAAAACAAACCCTTCCCGCCCAAAAACGTCCTTACTGGCGGTCTTTCCGCGTGAGGTTAAAAAAATGAATGTTTTGGTGGCTGGCTGCATATGCATTCTTTACACTCGCTTGAAAACATCCCTTCGTTTGCCTCCACTGTACAATTACCTCGACAATGGCACTGGACAAACAATACCACATAAAGCAAAATAAAGTTCGTTTCGCATTGGAAAGATACTCTTTTGAAAACAAAACAGTGAGGAGTGTTACACTGGCCATTATTTCTTCATAAAAACCACCACTCCACCCCACGCATTGTTCGGTTGGCACTACCTACTTAGGTAGCCGTGCAGAGAGTCCAAATTGACACACGGTGCGCTGGAGAGGGTCTGTGACATCTCTGAAAGATAAAAATGGCAGATCCCGCGTGCAGTGAGAATCAAGGAAATGCGAAGCACGCATCAGGAACGTAAAATGGATCTGCATTGTTGTCTCGCTATACCGATTTTGGTACATACGAAGTTAACGAAACGGCCGCAAGAGCAGCAAGACTATGGCATGTAAACCATACCGCTCATATCAAGACTGTAATGCTATGACCTGTCATTTACGTTCGTCATGCAGTCATGCTGTGCCATACCAATTTTCGTATAAATCCCATTAACGAAACGGCCAGCAGAGCACCAAGACCGTGACGTGTAACTCATACCGCTTATGACATGCATGTCATGATTCTCATGTAACGCCGTGTCATTTATGTTCGTCATGCAGTCATGTTGTCCATGCCAATTTTCGTATGCATCCCATTAACGAAACGGCCAGGAGAGCACAAAGTCGTAGGCGGCAAGATAGATAGATAGATAGATAGATAGATAGATAGATAGATAGATAGATAGATAGATAGATAGATAGATAGATAGATAGATAGATAGATACGCTCAAAGTCGCCGAAGTTCGCTAAGAAATGCTTCCTATTTAAAAAGCGGTTGACTGACTGACGTAAAAGCATGCGATCCAGAACAAGCCATCCGTCTTTTACCCGTCAAAACAAGCTGGTACGGCTGCACCGTTTCCGCTAAGAGTCCCTGACGAATATTACATATATGCTGAATAACTTTTGCACATTCGTCCATGAGCAGTGCAATACTTGCATTACGTACAGAGCTCGATGAAACAGACTGCAAATTGTGGCTCTGGCAAAAAATGTCCGCCGTCTGCCGAGTGTCTAGCCTGCGCTTTCCAGTACTCCCCGCTGTCGCGGTAAGCCTCGAGCGGGACGCACAAGCATATAGTTTCCCACAGATTACTAGAGGGAACTGTTGCGCTAGTGCCTAAGGAAGTTGGAAAGAGGGCGGTTGAGCCAGCATGGGAATAAAGGGTATAACATGGATTTGCCTAGTCTTCGTTCTTCTGTCTTTACGCGGCTTTGCGACTTGAAACAATAGGCCGTTGACAACAACATATGGCGTTATGAACAGAAGAGCTCGCAATTATTCTGTACGTGCACAGGTACTTGTAGGTTTTTGGTGGTTTGGAAAATACCAACACTCAGAAATTTAGCTATATGATGCAAAAATGGCATGTTCCCTTCTCTACTTGTGCCCAGATTTAGCAGCGTCCATTGAGGCATCAATACCGGACATACTCGTCTTCAAATTTAAAATAAATATTTTCGCTCTTGTAAGTGACGTGCTAATATTTCGAAGTACGTAAAGGGTCGGCGCACCTTCTAAATATAACGGTCTATCGCTCTCTTTATGTGCAGGGTAAGCGCTCCACAGCATTTTTAGAGACTGCGCGAGGCCGTAACAGAAGCACAGCATCGGCCAGCGTTTCGTGGTTGGTTTTGCGTAAAAGCTTTATGCTGATTGATTTGTGGGGTTTTACGTCCCAAAACCAGCTGTGATTATGAGACGCCGTAGTGGAGGGCGCCGGAAATTTCAACCACCTGGGGGTTTAACGTGCACTGACATCACGCAGCACATGGGCTGAAAACATTATGCTAAATCAAACGGGCGTTCGTTCAACTGCCCCTGAGCCTGGATTTGAGCTGACTTTTCGAACATAGTCTGCGGGTGAGTCAGCCTGTCGTCCAGTCGGTGTCTGCTAGGCACCGACTTTGCGCCTGCTTGGCGCCTTTGGTCGGCGTTGAATTGATCAGATAGCGCGATCGAAATGACCTAGTACAAGATATACGAACAGCCTCGAATGCATGTCAGCCGCGATAGCGGCACCACGCTGGCACTTTGTCACGTGATGCAAAAAGAAACAAAAGAAGAAATACAGAAAACGGTATCGTCAAGATTAATGAGACGTGGCGGAGATATTACTAAAGCTAGGCTAAACACTGCTGCAAATACTACGTGTGGCCATCAAACAAGTACAAGAGCCAAGCAGACTGCATGCCACCTCATCTTTAAAAACAACGTTAGTAAAGGCGACAGCCTGATTTTCTCTTGCAGTGAAGCGTGCACTATAGCTGCAGCCGCTGCCTTCGTCGCGTAATGAAGTGTAGTAATGTCACTTACGTCAATGAAGATACAAAACAACAATAAACAAATCTACCAGACCGTTTGAATCCGCGAGCACGAAGAGTGGTTGAATCCATGTCATACTCATCATTCCCATGGCAACTTCGCGATCGCAGCGCCACATTTCCCTCTAGTATTTTAGTAGCAAACTCTATGTTCCCAAGTACCTGCCC
This sequence comes from Hyalomma asiaticum, assembly GCA_013339685.2. NCBI lineage: Eukaryota > Metazoa > Arthropoda > Arachnida > Ixodida > Ixodidae > Hyalomma > Hyalomma asiaticum. The sequence continues at coordinate 26,058,899 of CM023481.1, forward strand.
GGGGTCATTGCACAAGGCACATTATAGGAATGGTCTGCCTTCGTTGCCCACGGTCCATGCCGGGGCTGACTGCTCTTGGGGCAGTTTACGCCACCTCTGTGACTTGGCTAAATTTACTCACAGTTTCGCAACCCTGTGTTATGCTATATTATTCCCTTGCCAAAATCGCTACATCATCAGCATATGCTAGCATCTTCACTTCAGCTGCCTGTAAGTGAACACCATTTATTCTACTGCTATTCGGGGCTTTCAGGCACATCGTTTCAATATACGTACATAATAACACGGCTCTAAGGGGGCAACTCTGACGCACCGAGCATTGTACACCAACGCGACTTCCCAGACCCTTATTTGCAATCAACTTCGTCGTGCAATCACGGTATGCCAGGGACACTCCCTCGCTGATAATCGAACTGACATTAGCATAATTTAACACGGCAAGCAGAGCCCGATGACGAACACAATCGAAAGCCTTTTCGAGGTGAATCTGTAGGATGGCAACACGACAATCTATATAATCACAACTTTGGCGTATTCTACGCGTTTTATGAACATTTATTACAATACATCGCCCTTTCATTCTGCAAGTTCGATGAGGTCTGACGATGTCCTCTATCACCGTCTGTAATCTTAGTGCCAACACCTTGAGGTACATTTTACCCTCGACGTTTGCAAGCGCTGTGGGTCGATACGCTGAAACCAACTTGAGTTTACCTGCCTGATCGGCAGTATGGGACGACCTCTATGACGGAGGCAAGGGATTCACTTTGTACTCTTCATTAGGGACGACGGTCAAGATGGGGTTACTTTCGTGCTAAAACTCTATAAAAACCGGCAGTGAATCCGTGAGGCCCGGTGATTTTCAGGGGTTTATCTATTGCTTCCTTACTTCGGCTTTAATTACGTCCCGTTCCAAACTCTCTTCTTTCGTCGTCCCGGGTGAGGCAAAACAAACAGAAACTCATTTTCGAAATTTTTACGTTAACATCATGCAAAGCGAATAACTCCCGATAATGCTGTGTGAATGCTGTTTTTTACCTTCTATGTCGGTTGATGATCTCGCACCCTATTCTATTTCTTTATTGCGGTTCCTTTCGGCTAGAGCTTTCTCCATACTTGGAGCGCCTTTCGAGCGCATTTCACATGCAGCTGTGTCCTCTGCCATTGCTTTCATCAACGCGCTCCGATAACGCTGTTCATCCAATTTCTCTGTCTTTTGTCTAACTGTTCGTAAGTCTTCCATACACTTTCCAGGCGCTCGGCATTCCTGCTTGTGTAGATTATTGAGTAGCGCTTTTAACTCCGCCTCTTTCCTTTCTTCCCTCAAACCCAATGCAAGTAGCCCTCTATTTGCTTTTAATTTTAATGTTTCTTTACGCAGTTCCCATTGTTTCCGAAAGTAGATGTTTTTGCTGGGATCTAAGTTGCGGATTTCTTCCTTCACTGTCAGGCTGAACACTTTGTCCTGAAGAAGCTTGTCTTTTAATTTTACCTTTTCCCACGAGCATTAGTTTCTTCGCTTCGAAATGCCAACAGATCATCGAACAAAGCAATAGTCTGAAAACGAGGACAACTTCGTAACTGTTAGATTCTGGAAGCACGTCGACAGAAACAAAAATAAGTCGAGCGTGGTTTGAGCGTTGGAACCACGTGGACTTTGCTTTCGAGACATTCTACCACATCCTCCAGGTCCCAGTTCTCGACAGTTCGCGACAAAATATCCGTACTCCTATCTCTAAATGTCCCAGTGATCGTATTGTCCTGTGCATTCAGGACACAGTTCGCACAAATCCCCAGTAATATTAGGTGCCTTCTTTGCTGAGCCGTTCTTCCATGCCATGAAAAATCAGGGCTTTTCCGACAACCTAGTTGATTAAATACTCAGGTTTAACGTCCCCAAATCACAATCTGATCATGAGAGGACGCCGTAGTGGAGGGCTACGGAAATTTCGACAACCTCGGGTTCTTTAACATGCACTGACCTCGCACAGTGCACGGGCCTCAACATTTTGCCTCTATAGAATTGCAGTCGCCGCGGCCGGGATTCGATCCCGCGACCCTCGGATCAGGAGCCGATTACCATAGCCAGAAGACCGCCGTGGAGGGGCTACAACCTTGTTGGGCACGTCTAAGCACACTATGCGCTACTCGGTGTTGTTCATCGAGAAATCGATAATAGCACACCGGCCCGCTCAACACGAATAGTGCCGTCCGCTTGAAGCTGCGGCAACTGTTTAACAAAAAGTAAGCAGCCAGCCTGTGTTCCAAAAAGTAAGCAGCCAGCCGACTAACCACAACAAGAAACGTAGACGCAAAACGTTGCACCACACTCTAAGAAAAATAAGAGTCAAAAGAGAGTCACTGCACTCTGACTCTCTTGGCCTGTCGCAGAAACCCACCAAGGAGGGTCAAACTTTTCTGAGGGGGTCAGTTGACTCCGTACGGCTCGCGACTCTTGTAAGAAGAGTCACCGTGAGAGTAAACTGACACCTGCAAGAGATACTAAAGATAACCGTGTGTGTGTGTGTGTGTGTGTGTGTGTGTGTGTGTGTGTGTGTGTGGACCATTCTTATACCTGCACGTGGGAAAGCTTTGCGCAATAAATTTTCTGGGTTAACTACAATTTCAATGAACGCGATGCACTTGCAGCGGTCAATTTCCTGCACATGTTTAATTACTGAATCTGTACACAAATTCAGAATGAAATAATATTAGCAGTGGAACGAAGTATTACGCGTAGTGAATATAGCTACTCCAGAACAAGCAGGAACTGTTAAACTCGGCATTTGGATGTTCGCATAGGACTATTATATGTCTATATGCGACGATAATAAATGCATGACAAAAGTGTTGGCGCAAGTAACTACCTTTATTTGGTTACGTTCAGACTGTCTGGACTTTATATAAATTCATTGCATTAGTAGGAAAGTGGACCTTACCGAAGACGAAGTTGTCTAAGTACGCCACTGCCTCACCCCCCCCCTGCCCTCCCCCCTTCTTGTAAACAAACTCAGGGTGGTAAAGAGGGGTGGGGGAAGGAGATGCGAGGAGGAACTTTCACAATGCCCCCACCTCTGCTCCCTGTAGCAGCGCTGGCTCAGCAGACAAACTTGGATAATGAGCATTTTTTTCCTCATCTACCTCCGCGCATTAAAACACGTTGCCGAAACTTCCACGGCCCCCCTCACTGCCCCTTTAAGGCGCAAGAATGCGCCCCTCTGTTACCACACAGTAAGTCTGCTGGTCTTCGGTCATCAGCTGTAACGATGAGGCGCTACAGCTACACAGCCTTAGAGATCCGTACGAAAGACGGATCTCTAAGGCTGTGCTTTTATCTCACCGTCGCTTGCGGCGCGAGCTTAGAAATTATGTAGATATAACCTCTCTCATTTGACCAAAAATAAACATACATTTTCAAGCCTAGGCATAAAGAACCAGTACGCGTTGAAAGCACGGCTTGCACCTCCTACCAAGGTCAAAATTACACTTTTTAAAAATATGGTATGACAACATAACACTACTGCCCCCTATGAAATTTTCTCACTGAGCGAGCCGTTGGAACAGGTCTTGTTCAACAGGCTGACTGCGGCGCGTGTGATGCATTTCGTCCGCATGTTTTCAACGTGTTTACTAATATTACGTGCGGTATTGTGCGTTTATCATCGTTGGCGCTCATCGAGTGGACAAATTTAACATGTTAGGGCGTTGTACAGCACGCGGTCGCCGGCGGATGGAGCGTCGTAGTCGCCTCTTCCCAGCGACAGCCACGACCGACGCGGAACTTTGTGCGTGCTCGCAAGGAAGCTGTTTTGCCCAGTTTGTCGATTATGCAAGTACGTGGTCGAATAGCGAGTGCACCTTCTGAGAAAGTCCCTTTCCAGTGATGTGATAAACTACGACTGCGGTTCTGGAGAAGAAAGTTCAGCCATTTGATGAGACTGTCGACGGGAAAGCCTCCGGGACTTGGTGAGTGCAATGAAGTCACTGAATTACGTAACTTGATTACTTCATTGCGAAAGTGCTGTTGGTGCGCAGGAACCGCATAAGACAGCCCGGGCGGTGTGTTCACAAAGCAAGGATGAGTGGTCAGAGGAACAGCAGGTATATTTGTGGTTCTGTCAGGCGACTGCCCCCCCCGCGCTGTACTTGTGAGTGTGCGTGCGTGCGTGCGTGTGTGTGCGTGGGGTGTGTGTGTGTGTGTGACGTGCTGGTCGTCCTGTAGCCCTTTTACGGTGTTGATGGAACAAAAGTAGCGTTTCAGCAACGTCGGTAATAACGTGCGAAACAACCAGATAGCAGGAGGCGGGGACGCCGATATAACATATATCACTGCCATAAGCACAGACGACTCCGTTTAGTAGCGTGTGTATCCTGGTGATTGCGTTACAAAACAGTGTGTATTCGTTTTTGTCAGTACTGAACATAATTGCTTTGTCGTGAGGGTAATAATGTGGCTGAGCATGCTTGTTGCTTGAAGGCAATATATATGAGTCATTTACGTTATATGCTAGTGCCACGAAATGTACACTGCAGCAACTGCAATCGTGATTTGAAGCGAGCGAGATGGTTCTCGGTTATCGTAGGTCGATGAATGTGTCAGTTCAATGAAGATGTCGTGAACGAATTATCATTTGCATTTCAAGACAACATTGCTATTATGCATTGTTGACTTGAGCTGTCATAAGGGGTGAGCTGGATATCGAAAGTTATATGATTCACTCGGATCATAAGGTATTCTACATGGCACTAATGTTTAAAATATGTGTCTAGGCTCAACAGGTACCTGGCAGACCCGCATTGGAATGAAAGTATTTGACTAAGATTTCACTCCAATGCTGTGGAATCTGTGTAATATTTTTGTGCATTTCATGGTTTCAGTATCAGTGTCTCAAATGTTTAGGCACTACATGCAAGCAAGTTACTGAGGTTGCGAGCTGACTCGTTTTGCAAAGCTGACCTGCCTAAATGTTGCATTTCACTCTTTTATAGGTACCAGTGGGGTTGGTACCGTCATTCATCTCCTATTCCTATTGATTGGGCAAAAGGTTGACATGCCTGCACCACTGGTAAGAGCCATTACGCTGAAACAATCTCTCTCTCTTTTTTTGATGGGGGCTTCAATGTGAATTGTAAACATTTCCTGTGGTGAGAAAAAGCATTCAGATGTGGCCTTTCAGGATTTTCTGATTTATCATAACAACTTCTATGGGTTAAAAAGCAGCATACTCTGTCATAACATTCACGAAATAGGTTCACTATACGCTTCATGGCCAGGCATCCCGCTGGAAAGGCATTTCATGGACAGATATAGTGTAATTGTAGCACATTTCACAAACAATGGATGTTTACTGTTGGGCCACTACCATATATGTTTGAGTAAATGTGCTTAGTAATGTGAAAGTTTCGGTGAGTTTCTTATGCATGATGAATTACAGCACAACCAAGGACAAGGTCTTCCAGAAGAGCACAAATGCAGCACTGAATGTTTGAAGAAATGTGTTCAGTTTCTCTTGAGTACTGCGATTGTGGAAAAGCTGTGTGATGCACCTGTAGGCATTTGGCTGCCATAATAATGCTTGTTTTTTTCCTCTCTTTTTTAGGTTTATGGAAGGATGCATACACACTGATACCCGCCTTCACTGCCAAAAGCATCCTGTCCTCTCCAGAAATGAACATCATGTTGGAGAATGTCCAGACTTATGGGCTGAGTGTTGCTATTGGTATGTCACCAGCATCCGTTCTTCGAGCTCATCTCATTGCGGCAATATGTATCTGTGTGCAGGACCTCCACATGTTTATAAAATTGTTCACACAAAATGCAAGGCTCTTAAATATTTTTTGGTTTCCCCTAAATGGTCCAGTTGTCCGAAAAGGATGCCATTTAGGAGTTACAGGAGAAACAGCCCATATTTGCAGTAAGATTACTTTGGAGTAGGTAGTTATTGAGAAAGGGTAGAAGGAATACTTTGTTTTCTATAAAAGCAACTCTAAAGGAAATTCTGTAGTATCATGTGTAGAATTTCTGTTAGTGAGATGTATTCCCCTTTTTTTACTTTGCTCTGGACTACTGTACACAGAAACTTAGGAAAAAGTGCAGAAAAGTAGCAATTTTCACAATACAGTGTTCTTCGAACCATTCTTGACTAGTATGGACGCTTCATTTTGAAGCAGAAGTTTGATTGCTGGCAGAGCACGTTGTGACACCATGTTGTCAACACTAAAAGGCTCTTGCATTTTTTGTGTTCTGAAAGCATGAACTGTTGTGCTGCTAAATGAAATAGCAATGTATAGCACAGCTGCTAACCTTGTAAACATTCAATGTGAATTTTTTTGTCACAACTGGCAACGTTTTTTTATGCTGTAGTGCACTGCCTTTGGTAACTTCTGCTCAGGTAGTGGTTTATATGTGCCTCTCATTGCACCCTTTCCTTTTCGCATGTGATAATCTAACTGCTTCACCAAAACACATGATGCTCACAGGGAACTGTTTCATGCTCCTTGTCACTTTTTCCTGTGGCAATGCATTCATTTAAGATGCTTAGTGTGCCTGTTGTTGCACCTCATTTTTTTATGCACGTGAGATAGCTGTGTACACCTAGATAAGCGATACTCATTGTGCTCTGTTTGATGCATATGTTGACGCCGCATTTTCTCGTGGCGTTGTATCAGTGCAAGGTGCTTAATGTGCCTTCTGTGTGTTGCTAACAAACTGCTATTATACACAGCAGCTGCCTTAGACACTGTGTTGCCATGACCAATCTGCAATGTGCACTTTTTGTTGCCTATTGCCACTGCCTTGTTTACATGATATAATGGACCAAATATTTAACTTCTGAAGTTCCAAGTCAGAGCTCTGTTGAAATCTGCATATTTTCACAGAGCTTTTATCGTACAAGTGGTAATGTGGGTGAATTACGTCGCTGCATTTGCACGAGTGACAGCTAAGTGTACATTTTCTAAGTACATCATTACACTCTTTAGCAGTGGTAAGTTATCCATGCATTCTAAACTTTGAAAGAGACCTGTAGGATTTGTTGTTTGTCATTTTTAAAGGATGCATCTTCTGAACAATTTTTTCACACTGGCATGTGATATGCATATTGCATGTTCATAATGGTAGGCATATTGTTTAGTGTGAATATCGTTATTTTTGGTTGAAAGTAATAGGGAGCCTTGCAATCGTCCATGTGTACAAGCTAATTAACTTCATTTTACCATTATCTTTTTGTGAAAACACTTGTGTGCTATTAAATTCACTTTTTATGTATAAATGACTGGAACACATTTTAGTACCACATCAGTAATTCATTTATTATGTTTGCAATGTCAGTGTACTGAGGTTGTCTTATTTCCTTGAGGCATTGTTAGACTTGTAAATAAAGAAGCTACTAATGATGTTGTGCTGTAGATCAGCACTTTGAATATATTGAAAGTGCAGACGGATCTTTTGCATATAAACATATTTCCATTTATTGGATTAGTCTCTCTTCTAGTTATGCCATTTCATGTTCCTATGTATGAACAGACATTATTCCACATATATGTCGGGTTAAATTGAATTGCTCTTGTACTTGTTTCATTTCTTTCATTTGAATGAGACTACCTACGACAAGTGCCATAATGTATGTGTATAATAAATTTCTTTCTTAAGCTGTTGTTTGTGTCCGAGAAAATATTTCTACCATTCAATAAGGAACTGCAGACAATCTTTTGCAGTCATTTCACTGTGCTCTAAAAGTCATGTAATTCTTCAGTTGTTTCGTGAATATAAGGTGAAAATGCAAATGCCTTTTCTTTTGCACACGTTGGCTCTATGGGGTCCTTTGACTCACCTAAAATGAATACCTGACTCTCCCTGTTAGTAGTCTTGTGACAATACATAAAGAGTCTCTTGACTCAGTTACAGTAGTTATTTTGCAGAGTCGTTTGACCCATTTGATATGACTACCTTGCTCTATCTTTATAAGAGTCGAGTAACTCTCAGCAGTGGTCGTGCAATCCTTTGGACAAGAGTCCTAGCACTCTTCATGAGAGATGCAAGTGACTCTCTCAGCAGTGGTCACACAATCCTTTGGACAAGAGTCCTAGCACTCTTCGCAAGAGTGAAGTGACTCTCTCAGCAGTGGTCACATGATCCTTTAGACAAGAGTCCTACCACCCTTCGCAAGAGAGTCAGTGTACACTCTCGCAGCGCCGTGACTCTCCTGCAGAAAAGAGAGTTGACGGGTATCTTCAAAGAGAGTCATATATGCGGCAAGCCCTGACTCTCCTAAAAGAGTAAGGTATACCATCTTTTTTCTTAGAGTGCATGCTGCCGGCCTTTTCTTTGCCATCTACTTTCGCCTCCTGCATCACCAGTACGTTACTGTGTCGTTCTGTTACAAGCCGGTACAGCAGGCCTTGTTATCGCTTTCCTGCCAGTGCTCTAACGTTTATAGTGGCGACATTTACCGGACAAGGAGGAGCCATTTTTACGAAAGGAAAGGAGACCAGCAGCACCGGACTTAGCTCCCGCGTCTAGCACATCGCTTGGCGGCGCCATCACCGGCGATGTGATCTGACGCAAGTACTTGAACTTTCCCACGAGCCTCTGCGTTGCGTACACAGTGGTCGGCTGGAACGTTCGGGCATGGTAGAATAGGTGACCGCCGTACTTGGGCAGTCTTTTCGGGGGGCTCGACGCCGGGCGCCGTGATTTGACCGCAGTCGTTGCTCGTCAGGAAGTGTGGGTGTTTCGAGGCTGCGGTGACGCTGGTCGCCTTGTGGCCGGTGCTCTTTTCCGGCTACGGCTTGTTCGAGGCTTTAGACTCTCCGACCTTGGGTGTTGATGAGCTCTCCATCGCTTTCGTCGTTGTCTCGATTGACACCGCCGAGCCACCCACGTTGGCGCATCGGTGCGGCGCCTTTCCTGGTGCCGTCTCCCGCAGACGTTGGAAAGACATATGTTCCTGACTGCTTGGCCGTTCACACCGACACGTCTCCCGCCGCCTGCTGGCCTACCGGGCCATCCCTTTTTGGGTAGTGACCACCGGAAGGCGCCGAGAAATCCACCGGCCCCGGCGGCTTGCCCACCTCACGGGTTCCCCTCGCTGCCCCCTCTGCTTCGGCGACGTCCGTGGGCTCCTCGTTCTTGTTAGCATTTGTCAGCCCGGTCGCTGACGCGCAGGTACGGACGCAGTCCGCGTCCTCATGCCCGTAACGCCTGCACTTAGAACATCGGGGTACCCTGCAGCTTCGGCTAACGTGTCCCGTACCGTGACAACGCAGGCACTGCATGGCCCGCCCAGGCACCACCACGAGGGCCAACTCCCCGGCGCATCTGACCTGGTGTGGCAGGTCTCCCACTTTCACTCCGGTCTTCAACTTGAGCAGCACGGTTCTCGTGGTGTAGCCCTTATCTCTCCTACCTTACTCCTTCGTAGCCTAACATTCCTCTACCGTTCGCTAGCGCGTCTGGAAGCAGAATGCCATCACACCACCGACATATTGCGTAATGAGGCACAGACGGGCCTTATATCTTCAATACATCACTTTACGATTTGCATCTAGCTGATGTCCGGTAGGAGCAAAGGTTTCATTCAAGCTAAAATACTTCTTAATTTAACGTCGCCATCATTTTACTGCAGGTTAGCAGCGGTGGTTAGCACCGTCTACGCCATCTATAAAAGACGGAGCAAAGCACTAGATTGTTGACTACTGAAGCGCGACGGAAGTCAGCGCTTTGGTAGTCTCCGCTCGTCTATCGCAGCGAAAGTTATCGGCGTCCTGCGACGCGCTACTTGGGCATAGTGCAACCCGGCCGCTACATAATTTGTCGTGTGTGGCATATATGGTAGCCAGTTGCGTTGCAACGCGCTCTGCTCCGGGAATGTGGAGACGGCCGTCAACAAGCAAACGAGGTGCCTTCGATGCAGTAGACTGTGTGTTCAGGAAGCGATCCACTCATAACCGGTTTCGCTTGCAAGGCGTCGACATTGGCGAATACTCCTGGTTTATGGCAAGTTTGCTCAGGGTTTTGGCTCGTGCAATGCACTGTCTCCGGAGAAATGTGAGTCGTTCAAGAAGTTTCGCTCGTGTACAGCTGTCGAGGATCCCTGTGCGGCGTCGCGGTGCGGTGCCACTGGTGTCTACATGCAACAGGTTTACATGTCCAGGATAGCCAGCCCATCTCCTGCCCCTGATTCGCCAGACTGCCGCTTAAGCTGCTGCATTGTTTGCTCATCTTCACGGAGACACGTTTCATTTTCGTGCTATAGCGATTCCTATGACAAAGAGATTAACTACATTTTTGGGTAATTTTCTGTGAATCCTCTGCCGCTGATTATTGGGGAGGTTAAAAATAACAACTGGAAAAATATTCTTTTTAGCTGTTACAGACCACATATTAGATAGATCAACAGAACTGAACATATTCGCTCCGCTAAGAGTATTCGTGTACTCGCACTGTAAAATATCAAAGCCCTGACACGATTTATTTTGTGCTTCGGTACTACGCGGTGGATGTCAACGCGAAAGAGACAAATGCTGAGGTCTTAACGTTGGAAGCCACTGGTTCATGAGAGATGTCGCAAGTGAATGGCTTCGTATTAACACAATCTCTCAGCTCGAGTGTTCTGCTGCATTGTTTGCTGTAATAAAAAAAATCGCCCCCAACATTCACAACCGTAACGGTCGACCTATTTCTCGGCAGCAGTTTCCTGCAATTTATCAACGAATTAGAGCATGGCTGCACTATTTTTCAATTTTTTTCCTTCGCAGTGAAACGCCACCTCGCTAATAAAAAAATTTTGAGGAGAACAAATTTTCAATTAAACAACACATGTGCTCCATGATAGCACAACGCATCATAGGTGTCTCTTTTCCACGGCTAGAAAATATGTTTTGTTGCTCAGTGTGAGAGACGACTTCCTGTGAAACCCCTTTGCTGAACCCATTGCTGCCCTTCTTGTGCTGCACCTGGTGGTCTGGATGTGGTTTGTGCTAGTTATCCAAAAGGCGAGCAAGATAAATCGAGACTAAAATAGAGGGAAAAAAACAAGCTATTAGTTTTCGAGTTTGCGAATTCACTCACGCCGACGTTTCTTTTTCTCGGAAATTTCCATTTATGGCCTCCACCAAAGCCCAGATATGAGTAATATATTCCGCCCACTTCTAGAGCACGTAATACGGCACCGTGTCCTATATTTATTCGTAAGTTTTCTTATTGGTACGCATTACAGCCTCCATGAGGTCCGTAGGATGCGATATAAACAATCAAATAAATCAAACCTATGCGTTTATGAACGCACTATCAAAGATGCATTCATTCCGTGGTGATTAAATGTGAAGGTGGAAGTCTCACACCTGTGGCTCGGCTGCACCGTTTTGCTTACTCTTTTAGTGGCTGAGGCCACTCTTGTGTTTGCTGCACAAAGTTGCCTCGTAGATCATTGAAGAGATCGATGTAGGGAAATTTCAAAAATTTACATTAAAGATAAGTAAAGAATGATCATTGAGAGGAGGACTACCATGAATTAGCGCTACTGACACGGTTTTCCTTCACTGTGCTTCAGTTGTGACCATGTTTTTAAAAATCTGCTTGCGCTAAAACAACACTTTTTGCAAAGGACATGTGGTACGTACTTATCTGTTTTCACTAAACCGGAAATTCTTGCTGCGTCTTTGCTCTGCCGTATATTGGCTCGTAAATCTTGTCAAAGATAGCAATTTTTGCTCAATTGTCTGGAAAAGATTTCCTACATCACGTTGATTTTTCGAGCGAACATAGAAGACATCTTCCACCAATCTGCTGATTTGATAATGATCGAAACTGGGCGATATCAGCGTACATGGTCCAACTTGTCCCCATTTTACCGGAAAGATACAAAAGCGCTGTTGCTTGAGCTTCCACACGAAGAGAGTAGAATCATAAATGTAGTTCCTCGAATGCGCCCCTGAAAAATCAGAACTGCTTATACTCAAGGCAAGGACCCGAGGAAGAACTCCAGCCTATGTTGCTCCCGACCCAAAGGTTACACTCCGAAGAATCGACATCCCACAAGTCGACTCCCTCCGAGTGCTTGGTCTCGCAATACATAAAGACGGTTCCGGTGCCGCTACACTTGCAAAGCTTCAGAAGACCGTAACACAAGTCACTCATTTCATTCGGCACATAACCACTCAAAGAAGAGGATTCCAAGAGCACGAAACCATCCAGATAATACAAGCCCTCCTCATAAGCAGGATTACGTATGGTACCCCTTACCTACTTCTCAAAAAGGCTGAAATTGAAAAGCTCAACATAATGATCAGAAAAGCTATCAAGAGCGCCGTTGTACTTTTCAGTACGACTTCAACCTCCAAACTCCTCAAACTTGGCCTCCATAACACCTGGGAAGAAATGAGTGAAGCGCACAAGGCTGGCCAGCTGGAGCGTCTTAAGCTGTCTCAAACAGGAAGAGCGGTACTTCGCAAATTAGCATACAGCGAAAATTTTATCGCAGCATCCGATGCGAAAGAACGTTTACCAGCACTTCTCCGAGACTTCATCTCAGTCGATCGAATACCTCGCAACATGCACGCAACATACCACAAAGACAGAAGACAAGCTAGAATTCGATGGTTAAACAAGAAATACTCCAATGATCCGAACACGAGATATGCAGATGCGGCAAAATATCCAGGCAGAAGTGCGTACGCAATAAGTGTGACCAACAACCAAGGGAATGAGCTAACCTCCGCTACCATAGCGGCCAGAAATCCAGAAACGGCGGAGGAAGTTGCCATCGCCCTCGCCATTACCACATGCAAGGAGACAGCTGTAGTATTGAGCGACTCGTAAACCGCATGTAGAAACATTCAGAAAGGCCGCGTATCTGCTGTCGCAGTCAAGATCCTAAAACAACTAGACATTCGACAACAGCTTCCCGACATCCACGTCGTATGGACCCCAGGTCACGAACACCTGGCAGGAAACGAAGCAGCACATGCTGTCGCCCGAGAGCATACCAGCCGGGATTTCCTGCCACAGGGGCTCCGCAAATCGATGAGGGTCGAGGACATTCCAATCAAGTATTCCGACATATTGCAACACTACCGACTGGAAAGGCGCCAATATCCACAACCACATCCAAAATTAAGCAAGGAAGAAGCCACGTCCCTCCGCAGATTGCAAACGAACACATACATACATGGAATTATTATGCACCGGATCCACCCCACAGAGTTCCCATACTTATGCCGTTTTTGTAATGTACCGGACACTCTCCAACACATGGTCCTGGTGTGCCCACACCGCGAAAACAACTCCGAAGATGACGCTCCAGAACCCCCAGAAGTGATTGAAGAAACGTGGGAGGCAATGTTAACGGCCCAGAGCTTGGAGGACCAGTGAAGTCTGGTGGACCGGGCACGGGCCGCGGCATCAGCCAACGGCTTTCTGGACTGAGAGAGCCGCCCACCTCGGGCGAAAATTGCCGTTTCTGAAAATAAACGTTTATTCCTCCTCCTCTTCAATAAAGAAAGGAGAAATGTCAAGCCAAGCACTAAACTTTCCTAATTAGTTCCACTGCAAAGATCAAGAACGTTACCATTGATTTGAAAACCGCGTCAAAAACAGAGCACGCATTGTTTGAAAGATACATCTATGGTTCACTGTTATATTTACTGACATCATCCACAGGAAAACACTGCAGGAATAACAAAAAGTAATCTTTGATGATTGATTTTATTGGTGGGGTTTAACGCCCCAAAACCAGCTCTGATTATGAGAGACGCCCTAGCGGAGGTCTCCGGAAATTTCGACCACCTGGGGTTCTTTTACCTGCACTGACATCGCACAGCACACGGGCCTCAACATTTCGCCTCCGTCGAAATGCAGCCGCCGCGGCCGGGATTCGAACCCGCGACCTTCGGATCAAAAAGTAATCTTAGTTCCACAGCTTAAGAAAATTTTTCAGCTATATTCATCTGCATGAACAGAACGGAAAGGTTGCATTAAAAGTCCCCGACTGTGTGTTCTATATAGCAGCCGTACCTAGAGTTTTTTGCAAGAGAAACAAAACGAAAGTAAGTGAATCGAGCGATGCTTTATTTAATTTACTTCTTTTATTTTTTATTTATTGTGCCTTTCAGGCCAAAGAACTACAGAGAGGAGTGGTAAAGTAATACAGTATAGGTAAATATATAAGAAATAAACAAAAGCGAGTGAATCAAGCGCTCCTATATTTCATTTACTTCCTTTAATTTTTTATTATTGTGCCTCTCAGGCCAAAGAATTACAGAGACGAGTGGTAAAGTAATACAGTACAGGTAAACATATAAAAATAATGAACAGCACCAACAAAAAGACCACAAGTAAGACTAATTAGTAGCTGTAAATAAAGTTGTACAGAAACGTCGATGATGCGCAATATCTGCGATGAGTGCAGGAAGGTTGCTGATAGCTTTACAAGTCCTAAGAAAAAATGAGTTGTGGAAAGTGCAAGTCCTGAAAAGGGAACGGCAACTTTATGCTGGTGATCCATGCTTACTGATACAAACTCACGAGAAGAGATTAAGTCATCGTGGTAAGGAGCGATGATGAAATATGCGGTGAACTTTTCGGTAGAATGATAACGATGGTAGCTCAAGGTCCGCCTTAGTGCTAGTAACACTTGCGGTTCCCGCATATTTAAACATAAAGAAGCGGGTAGAATTGTTCTGAACCGTTTTGAATGAATAAGTAATTGGTTATCCCGAAAAGGGTCCCAAATTTACAAGGCGTATTCCACCTATGAATGAATTAGTATTTTGTACACTTAAGGTTTGTTAGTTGGAGGAGTACGTTAAATGTTTCTTCTAAGACACCCAAGTGTTTTTGAGCCGTATTGACTATAGATTCTATGTGTTCCTTCAAATTTTGTTTAGAAGATATAGTTACGCCAACATATCGGTACCATAAAATACTTCTAGAGAGAAATAATCGAAGATACAGAAAAATGTCGTGTTAGTAGATCGGGTTACACGCATAACCTTACATTTTCTTAACAAGAAAGCGTTTTAAGCAGGAGTCTACAAAAAAAACGATGATGGACTTCCGTAACGGAAGTGAATGTCTGAAGAAATCCGCTCCGTCGGAGCCCATGTCACCCCAGTCCTTTCACGTGACCGGAAGTGGAATGCTACACTACAGAAACTGAGCGGCCGACCCAACATTTAATTCGCCGTTTTCTTATTCTGAATAATTTCTGAAACAGTTCTATTTCCGCACAGGTTCAAACCCACCACCTTGACCGCGTAAAGCGCAAGTTTGACCAATGCCCTACGGAAACCAATATTTTTCTTTATTGCCCGGTCTGACAAGAACAGCAGAACAATAAAAGAAAGGTCAAGAAAAATCCAAGCAATTAGAACAATTTGATGCAAATTGAATGATCAAAAGTTCCAAACAATTCTGGTGGTTTTGGTTGGGTCCGGTAAAGCTCTCGCATATAGCTCACATGTTCAATAAAATGTTCCAGAACAGCTTTGCGTTTGACGTCAACGTGTCTTATTGCCATTCTAGTTTTTCATATACTGCTGAGGCTTAGTACCATTATCAAATCGTAGAGCACATCATAATTCTCAATCAGCAAAAGCGGATTGTAAGTGGTGTTATTCGTAACTCCTTTTTTATTGTTCCTTGAAGGATATCAACGAATACGTGTTCTATTGTCTCCGGGTTTTGCATGGCAGGCAGTTCACTGTCCATGGTGCAAAAATTCCTTTATTTCGTAGCCATGTTTTAACAGGTAATGTGCTTGTGTACAGCTTGAAGAAAAAAGATTTTACGTGGGATCTTATTCGCATTTTTTCATTCGTCTTAGGGCGTCCTATCCGCAGCCTCCAGAGTATATTTTTCTGTACATTGGCACATGCAACATACTATCTAACAAATCTTTATACAATGGTTTTCTTCCTACTGCACTTAAATATTCGAAAGAAAAACGTGCCGTAAGCATTCGGAAGGCGAGAACAGCTTCCCGCCAATAACCTTTGATACCTTGTATTGTCGTTTTGGTGGTAGTCACAATACATTGTGGCAGTGCTTTCTGTAGGCGAGCCTGTATAACGGTGCACAGAAATGGGTAGCTTCGGTCCCTTCAAAACATAAACCGTGAAACAACTTGTTTGATAAACATATGTGGCACGCAGTCGACCTTCCATTACAGTTAAAAAAAGGTTGGTTCCACTAGTTATCTCCCATGTTCATCCCCATATAAATATTGCAAAAGCAATGTGAATCCTTTGTACATTCACAGGCGAAATAAACAGAACTTGCATGACATACCACAGTTTTCCTATTAGAAACAGATTGCAGCTTGTTGCACTTGCAAACATTCACAAACTGCGACACTGTCACGCACTGAATTTGGTCTTTCATCCTTTCGGTCTCTCCTCTCCAATACTGATCTACATCATCATAACTCTGTAACGGTACTCCTAAATATGTCCTAGGCATTGCGGTCCATTGCATAGCAACGAATAATTCTGGCTCTTGACTCCAATCACGGTGCCAAAAGCCGGCACTTTTCTCCCAAATATTCTGGCAACCAGACTCCCTGCAAAAGCTTTCCGTTAATTTAACTGCTTCTTTTATGCTTTCCCGATTGTGACAAAATACAGGAATGTCGTCAGCATAAGCGAGTACTTTTATTTCTGCTGTATTCCTCACAAAGCCATGAATACTTTGTTTACTAATTAAGCGTAAGTAGACTGGTTATATGCAGATACCAAAAAGTGATGATGAGAGAGGCCATCCCTGACGAATGCTCGAAAGAATCTGAACAGGTTCAGTTAATTGCTTGTTTATGATAACACGTGTAATGCACTCTGAGTACGCCATTTTGAGACCCCGAATATATCTACATATTCTAGTATTGGAAACATATTCTAGTATTGAAAACATATTCTAGTATTGAAAACATATTCTAGTATTGAGAACATATTCAAGTATTGAACATATTCAGTATTCTAGTATTGAGAAAAGGACTCCGTGGGATACATTGTCGAAAGCTTTCTCCAAGTCCACTTGCAACATTGCAGCCGGACCCGATAGAGTATCACAGCATTTCAGTTCACAACGGGCAACGCGTGTATTTGTAAAAATTGTCCAGCCTTTGATTCCACACGTTTGGTGTGGTCCTACCAGACGCGTGATGACGCTTTGAAGTCTTTTTGCTAGAGCCTTCATGAATATTTTGTAATCACAATTTGTAAGGCTTATTTTACCGAGAACAGTTTAACCGGGTGTTCACACTTTGGAATTAAAGCTATGACGGCAGTTCTAAATGAGGATGATTCTTTTTGTTACATACATTTCCTTAAACACGGCTAGCAATACTTGACACAGCACTGCTTTGAAGGCTTTGTAGAATGCAGCACCTATCAGGTTCAGGAGATTTTCTAAAACTAATGGCGTCAATAGCATCTTTGATTTCTCGCAAAGTGATCGGTGATTCGAGACTTCCTTTAGCCTCTTCTTCTAAGCATGGCATGACATTCAGCGGCGCAATCTTTACGCGTTCCAAATTGGAACGCAGGTGGTCCGTTCTATGGAAGCGCACGCGATTGGTGAATGCGAGCCGTGACGACATGCGTGACGTTAATTGTCACGTGAGTCGTGACGTTTGCAAGCTGTCAATCATTCTGTGTCGTCTGCTATCGGACGAACTTGAAAGAACGGACGCCGAGAGCGTTCGTCCGCACGAACGGATATCTAAACGGCTACCGGACGGCTTGGATTTGATTAAAACGTAGTAATTCGAGACAGTTAGCCGTGTTAGCCGCATTTGTATCCGGTTCAATCCAATTTTGCAGTAGTTGAAAAAATGGCGCTTCCGTTCTCCGGCGTGCCCTTTCGTGTCGCCTGTGCAGCTGCTGCAGGCGCGCAGAGACGACGACCCGGAGGTACATGATGCATTTGAAGAGTTGACTGATGAAGAGTTCCAGCAGCGTTTTCCACTGTCCAAGCGAACAGTGCGTAGCTTGTCCGACGAACTTGACCCCATCATTTGATGCCACCGAGCCAGTGGCCTCTCCCCAGAGAGGAAGGTGCTGTGCGCGCTGCGACTCTTCGCGACAGGCAGCTTCCAGAGCAGCGTTGGTCATGAGGAGCTTATAGGCGTGGCGCAGTTGGCCGTAAGTAATACCATTCATGAGGTGACGGAGGCCATCATATCCGTCACCGCCCAGCGAAAGTTGGTGGACTTTCCCCTGACACCGGATGCCAAGGACGAGGCGAAGGCGGCGTTTGCGGAACACGGCTACATTCCAGGCGTGCTAGCCTGCGCCGACGGCACGCTGGTCTCCATTCGGACGCCGCAAGGACGAGGCATAGGGGACACGGCGGGCTTCATGTCGAGGAAGGGTTATTACGCCCTCAACGTCATGGTTGTAAGTACCATTGGAATGTTTCACCTCAAACCGCAGTCGCGACGGGGCTCTGAAAAAGGCGGTGGTCGTCCGATCTAAATCAGCCACCGTCATCGCTAGCGCTGCACGCGTACCGTCAATCGCTTTACGCAGCGCTAGCGATGACGGTTGCTGATTTAGATCGGACGACCACCGCCTTTTTCACAGCCTTGTCGTTTTTAATAGGCGGTACGCCCGGCTAAATGCGGTGTTAGTTCGTACGCGGAAAGTTTGAGAGCGCTGCAATCGCGGCGCGGATGCCGCGATGTCACGTGGTATTTTTTGTATTTCGCGGACATCTGCAGCAAGCTGGAAAACACTAATTATGAATAGATAGAAAGTTGGAAACTTTTTCACTGGGCATTTGACAGACCACTCTACAAGTTTTCAATGGGAATTATTTACCTAACTTTTGTTGCTTCCGAAGTTAATTAATAAACCTCACCTAATTAACCAATTAAGTGGAACACAAAAATTTGTCTGACTCACTCCATACGATAGTAAGGAAAATGTATTTGGTCGCTTTGTCTTAGGGTGCATCGGCAGATTTTTAAACCCTAGCTAAAGATAGCTGGGACACCCCGCATAATCTCTTGTATATCTTCTCTGCTCGCGTATGTTTTTTCATCGCTTAGCGCCCGTTTTGTGGGAACTTCCCCGCTCCATAATCTTTCCGATCTGGCTCGCACCATTGCTCATTTGTATCGTTCTTCGTCTATAACTTAATCTCTTTGATCTGCTTCATATACGATCAAAGATTTGCATGTTCAATATTAATGAAGCAATTCTAGTTTGCGGGTTAATACACCGATCTCAACACGCGATCTGCGCAAGCGCGAGTTTCCGGAGCGGCGCGGCCTAATTGTAGTTCTCAAAGCACAGCTGCTACGGCTGTGCTTGCTGCGTGCTGTAAGTTTCCTGGTGTTTTTCACAAATCCTTGGCGTGGACGCCGACTGAACGCGTCGTAAAACGATGTCCGGACCTCCTGTGGCCGTGTTTAATAGAAATTTGCCCCGCGATTTGCCCTGCTGCTAAAGAAAAGAGAAAAAGGTTGACAATGTAAACATGCGAACTCGTCATTATGTCGTCGTTGGTTCGTGCGCCCGTGTCGCTTCGAATTGTTGTTACCCGAATTCGCTGAATTAATCGCAATAAAAAGCAAGTAAGGACGTCTCAGAGCACGTACCGTGCATAGGTGGGACGCCAAGAGCGCAGAATGGTGAAAACTGAAGACTCAGTCGAATGAACGATTTTACGCTTCTTTTTTCAAAGCGGAACTTCACATGCACAGTGTGTTGTTAATACAGGACTTTGATCATAACGATGCGCTAGATGTGAATGGATAGAAAACGATCGCGATGAATATGTTCAAGGCGTGTCCACTTTAGTAGAACGATGATTTGATTTCTGGCGTCTTACGTCCGAAAACCCTCTGTGATTATGAGAGACGCCGTAGTGGAGGCATCCGGAAATTCCTACCGCCTGGGGTTCTTTAACATGCACTGACATCGCACAGCACATGGGCCTCAAAATTTCGCCTTCATCGAAATGCAGCCGCCGCGGCCGTGAAAAGGTCCCGCGACCTTCGGGTTAGCAGATGAGTACCATAGCCACTAGACCAACGTGGCAGGGTGAACGATGATTTGCCGTACACCGCTAGCGAGAACTTACGGGTCGCTGCTAATACCGCGAACGACTAGCAGTTCCTGCTGCATAAGGTATAGATGAGTCGGTGAGTGACAGGTGCAAAACGACGAAAAAGCGTCAGCCTGCTCTGCCCGCCACCCTCACATCCGCAGGCTTGGCGCGGATGTCGTCGCTAGGCCTCAGCGCTTCAAAACTGCGTCGGACATTAACTCAGTAGGCGTATGACCCATGCAAGCCGCTCGTATACATAGGATGACACATTTTGACACTGGTATTTACGCTTCAACTTGTACTTGAAATAAAATCACATTGAAAACCGATACATCGGCGGCGCCGATGGTTGCGATTGCCGGCGTGGCTGAGCAATCGCCGTGTGCAGCGTGAAGTGTGCGTGCGCTAAGCTGGGCTAGTATCAGATCTCTTGTTCCCGTTAGACGCTTGACAGTCGTTATGAATCGTAAGAAGTCAATTCAAGCATTTTCTAACGATCACAATTTTGTCCAGAACAAAAGCTGTCCCCGATTCCGACGCCGCTGGCGGTGATCGCCCGCCAAGGTAATTATGCACACGCTATGAATCGTTGCTGTCACTGATGGTCCCGTCCGTGATGTCTTTTACCTATTATGAGGCTGTAGGGCACTGCTAAAGTGTTATATGCATGAAAAACACAAAATTCACAAACACTGCTCAACAAGCAGTGTGCCGTATACGAGCCGGTCTGTCCGACGCAGCAGTTCCTCCCGGAGCGTGAAGTCCTGCGGGAACACGAGAAACCTTAAGCGATTTTGTTTCGTCGGTTCTTCTAGCATTCCTGGCACATAGGACGTAAACTCAACTATCAAAACTCTTCTAAATAAGGCCGATAAAGCTCGTTAATGCCGTTCCCCGATGCATCAGTCATGCATTTGAGCGTACCGCGACTGCCGCGAGTACTACAAGTTCCGGCATGCACTACGGCAGCGGTGAGATTCGCCTATTCTTTCTCTTCTTGTTTTTCCTGCCGTTTCAACACAGTTATCCTTTCTATACCTTTCATTTTAAAATTAGACTTAAACATTTCCCAATTTTTAATGATTCATCTGCCTGCTCTGTATTCATGGAGTCGATCATGCGTTTTACATCTCTCACAAGGACTTCATCGTGAAGAAGTCTATCATTAAATTTCCAAAGATCCCAGTTGAATTTCGATTCCCTTCTTTTTCTCCTAAATTACACATGACTAGACTATGATCTGAAAATGAGACATGTTTCACGTTATAATTTTGACGTAGTGGTACCAATTCTAATGGAATTTACAGTCGGTCAAAACGCGCGTGGCTTTCACCTTGATGGTGTGTGTAAGGTGATCCTTCTGCTGTTGATAAAATATGACCTACGTCTTTCAAATCATAATCACACACTAGTTCACTTAGTACTTGTGCACTTGGATATGCACGCTGCTGGTCTTTTGCACGGTCTACAGGTCTACACACACACTTAAAATCGCCCATCATAATTACATATCGCTCACACTTAAGGTATGCTTCTAGCTGTTGAAAAAAGAATTTACGGTCACGCTCATCATTTGGGGCATGCACACACAAAACGCGCCACTTAAATTCTGAAAAAGAAAAATCAAGAATAACTAACCCCGGTAGTACTTACAGTAACTTGTTCTTCAACAATACCTATAGTGTTTGGAACAAATAGAGCACAGCCCCCTGAACTACCAGCCGCATGACACACACAAACGTTATATGTTCTAACGGGCTGCACCATGCGGTCCATCTGTTCTTGGCTTTCCACCTTGGTTTCTTGCACGGCGATTATGTCCATATCGTTTTCCTGGAAAGCCGGGTTAATTTGTATTGCCGCCGCCTGCTTTCTAAGCCACGAACATTAAAAATACCTATGCGAAAGGGCTTCCTAGTAGATACTGCTATAGTTAAGCTTCATCAGGCGGACAGCATGGAGCTCACCTCGGGAAATTTGTGTAGGGACACAACTTTTGTTGAGCTGTTGTGGCCGTCGTGTCACGCAGTCGGTAGTTTCCAGACCCACGCTGCAGTTGCGCCGGCAGGTAACTCGACATCATGGTAGAGGCAGGGTAGTCCCCACTAGAAAATGCACTGAAATGTACAAATCTTATCTCTCGCTACTACTAGGGCTGTATTACCCCCGCCTTTCGGTCAGGAGGGATGCTGGGCCTTGGTTTGAAGCGCGCCCGTCTGCCTACAACCGTCTTGGGAGATGGTACATCTCCGCTGCTTGCGCTGGGCTAGGATGTCCCGTTGCGGGCATCTTCGAGTGGTCTCTTGGCAGAAACGGCGCTCTCAGCGTCCATCGCCTCAGTCGCCTGTCCGTCCGCTGGTGCTTCTGACGTAGTTTCCCTTCAACTAACGCTGCTTGTTCTGTTTTCGGCTTTTCTGCCAAACAGTTCTTTTCCCCTTGGTGCGCCGTCGCGTTCAGGAAATGTGTCTTTCCCCGCATCTGTCTGGGCGACTTGATGTCCCGCTGTTTTCAGCTTTTACTGGTCTTGCGTATCACTTGCTGCCTCTTCGGCGTCGGACTTGTCCATTATAAGCGTTGCCTCTGTGTCTTTAGTTTGCTCGTGATACTTGCATAAGTCATTACACACTTAGTTGTGCTGTGGCCGAAGCGCCTACACAGTGAACAGCCAGGAAAGTGACCCCCACGTGGAATGTAGCCTGTGCTGTTACAAAGCAGGCATAATGGTGCTCGATTCGGCACCACCACCAAGGCGAGTTCGCTTCCCACACGACAAAGCAACCAGTTTCAGCGTAAGCTATAACCAGGCTCGGAGCTTCACATCGCTTCAGTGGGCACGGCAAAATCACCTGCGGCACCATGGCTCAATTCCGCTTCGTGCGACTTTTTTACTTCATGCAGGCTCTGGCCCGTTTCGCCACTTATCCGATCTGCGACGTGTCACGCACCGTCTATCTGCTGCCTACGGATCAACAGTCAAATCAGCCGGTGCACAGCGACAGCAGTGAAGCGCCGTACCATCTGATGACTTTCAACGATTATCCGCAAGACGCATCGCTCCGCTTGACCCGGACAGCCGCATCGACAAAGCAACCAGTTTCAGCGCAAGCTATAACCAGGCTCGGAGCATCACATCGCTTCAGTGGGCACGGGAAAATCACCTGCGGCACCATGGCTCAATTCCGCTTCGTGCGACTTTTTTACTTCATGCGGGTTAGTAACAAATGTTCCCTGTTCGTAAGCACACTAGCAACAGACGTACCTTGCTTTTCCCGTGCCCCCACGCACTGTGTACCGCATATGATGAATATGTTCATGTACTTTCTAAGCTGTTGTGTTGCGGAGATGTTGAAAGCAACCCCGGTCCCGATGAATGGCAAAAAGAAGTGCTAACGATGTTAAGAGAACTAAAAGCTGAGACGAGTAGGCTAGCCCAGGGCCAAGTTGATATCTCGGCTAATGTCGCAACGGCGCAGAAGTCTTTCGAAGAAAAAGTTTCTCGCAATGAATACGCGAATATTGAAAATCGAGGCCCAATGTGACAAAATCAATGACGTAAAAGAGCGGCTCAATCTAGCAGAAGAGGCTGTGAAAACCTTCGAACAAAAAAGCACTGTCATGAGCTCACGCCTTGACGACATTGAAGACAGAGCCCGTCGTGATAATCTAATCTTTCATGGTATCCCGGACGCTAAGGGATCGTGGTTACAAACCGAGGAAAAAAATTGTAAGCCTTCTGACGCAATATGTCGACCCGAACATGACTGATGTAATTGAGCGTGCGCATAGGTTAGGTGGCAGCTACCAAGAAAACAGGTGTAGACCTATCATTGTCAAGTTTAGTCGTTTTAAGCTTCGGCAACAAGTTCTTTTTAAGCGAGCAAAGTTTAAGGGTATTAATGTTACCGTCACAGAAGACTTCTCAATAGCCACACGAGTCGCACGGAAAAGACTATTTGAGTTTGCAAACTCATTGCCACAGTCACCAACCTTCTCAGTTCGGCATGATAAGTTGTATGTAGGTAACACTTGCTACATTTATGACCGTGCAACTGATGGTATACTAGAGAAGCAAACTCGTAAGACTACAACTCCCGTTCCAAAGGACAGTGTCACTCAAGACAAGCCATCGGGTAGTCGCAATGGACCAGCCTTTAGTACTCGTAACCGCAAAAATAATGCGAATTCTGCTCATTCCAGTCGTTCTCACAAGTAACAATTAGCCGGAGGTAGGAATGATCACGTGACTGCTCTTTTCAAAGTCCCTGTTCTTTTTTTCCAACATAAGGAGCATTATGAAACACAGGATTAAGCTTAATGCCATTATTTCCTCAATGGAGGCAAAATTATTAATATTAACCGAGACATGGCTCAACTCAACGATGGAAAATACAGAAATTTTCCAGACTGACATCATATATGATGTGTATCGTTGCGATAGAGAAGGTAGACAGGGTGGTGGCGTATTGATAGCCGTATCTCAAACAATTTCTTCTTTTCAAGTAGAAGTTGTGTCCTCTCTGGAAACAGTCTGGGTTGGTATTTCAAGTAAGGACACAAAGATTATATTAGGCGTATGCTATCGTCCTCCGAACTATACATCGTCATTCGCCGATGAATTGCATGACGTTCTCGGCTATGTCGTCACTCGGTATCCTTCGTCACCAATTTTTCTTTTTGGTGGCATGAATTTTCCTAACATCACCTGGCACACTGGTGTTCCTCTGCTCGACCCCTTTTCAACACAATCCCAACAGTTCCTAGATTTTTGTAATTGTTTTAACTTCACCCAGGTTGTAACGAAACCAACAAGGGTAACTAATGTATCGTCTAATACATGAGAGCTAGTTTTGTCAACACATCCAGACTTCATATCCCCAATTATTTATCTTCCTGGTCTGAGCGACCATTCGGTGCTACATTTCGACATCACCATGTCTTTTTCACGTGGAACTGAAGAAGACAAATACATCCGAGACTACCGCAATGCAGATTTTGACGCCATTAACCAAGATATGTGCGCGTACTTAGACACCTTTTGCTGCAATTTTGAAGAGAGAAGTGTACAAGAGAACTGGGATCTTTTCAAAAACCTAGTCACTAATCTCATCAATGCGCACATTCCCCTTCGACGCACACGGAACAGTACAAAAAGACCGTGGTATAACACGCATCTCAAACGTTTGTCTAATAGAAAAAAGCGCCTTTTCCGCACAGCCAAGTTGCAAAATACTACAGATCGCTGGGTAACGTATCAAAATGCTGAGGCAGAATACGTGGAAGCTGTGCGTGCTGCTAAGAATCGTTTCCAAACGCATACGTTGCCTGAACTGTTATCAAGGAACCCCCGGCAATTTTGGAACGTTATCAATTCTAACCAAAATGCGGATTTATCAATCAACGATGACTCTGGTGAACCGCTACCAGCATCTGAATGTGCCGCGTTATTTAACAATGTTTTTTCGGCCAGTTTCTCGGGAAACACTGCTGCACCTGTTGACGCAGTTGTGTGCCGTGACTACTGCTCAATGTTTCCTATCACTTTTGATTCTGCGGGAATTGCGAAGTTAATTGACACCTTAAAAACATCCTCATCATGTGGGACTGACAATATCAACTCAAAGTTTCTCAAACAAACAAGCACATATTCGTCTCTCTTCTTGTGCAAGATTTTCCAACAGTCACTTGACCAAGCAACCTTGCCGCTGGACTGGAAGGTCGGTAAGGTTGTGCCGATACATAAGTCTGGTAATAAACACTGCGCTCTTAACTATCGGCCCATTTCGCTAACGAGCATTCCGTGTAAGCTAATGGAACATGTACTGCACTCACATATTGCGAAATTTTTAGAATCAAATTCATTTTTTTACATCGGCCCAACATGGTTTTAGGCGTACGTTTTCCTGTGAAACCCAGTTGCTTCTTTTCACTCATCACCTGCACACCATTCTTGATAAACAATCTCGAATTGACTGCATTTTCCTGGATTTTGCAAAAGCATTTGAAAAAGTCAATCACGCTTTACTAATGCACAAGCTGTCCTCTCTCAACCTCGACTCGAATGTACTTGCATGGCTCGCCTACTTTCTAACAAACCGTCTTCAGTACGTCACTGTTAACGGTCATGACTCGCCGGAAATAAGCGTAACATCGGGTGTACCACAGGGCTCAGTTTTGGGACCACTGCTGTTTTTAATATATATTAATGACCTCCCTAACTGCGTCTCTTCATCCGTTCATTTATATGCCGACGACTGTGTGCTTTACAGAGAAATACGTTCCGATGATGATAAGACCATCTTGCAGACAGACTTAAATAACATTAGGAATTGTTGTGACAAATGGCTTATGAAATTAAATCCCAACAAATGCAAGCTAATGACGGTCTCTCGCCAGTTTAATAACTCCTCAACATACAAACTGGGTGATGTTTATCTTGACCACGTGTCGTCATACCGGTACCTAGGCATTGATTGATTGATTTGTGGGGTTTAGCGTCCCAAAACCAGTTCTGATTATGAGAGACGCCGTAGTGGAGGTCTCCGGAAATTTAGACCACCTGGGGTTCTTTAACGTGCCCTGACATCGCACAGCACACGGGCCTCAACATTTCGCCTCCATCGAAATGCAGCCGCCGCGGCCGGGATTCGATCCCGCGACCTTCGGATCCGCAGCCGAGTACCATAACCACTAGACCACCGTGGCGGGGCTACTTAGGCGTTACCATTTCTTTCAATCTATCATGGAATGCCCATATTACCGTCATCACGAAGAATGCTAACCGTACATTGGGATACATACGTCGAAATTTTAGCAACGCCCCACTTTCCTTGAAGATGCTTCTTTATAAAACCCTTGTGCGCCCGAAATTGGACTACGCTGCTGCAATCTGGAACCCTCACCACGAAAACTTGATTAGGTACCTTGAGCTAATTCAAAATAACGCTGCACGTTTTATTCAATCGGATTATCACCGTACGTCAAGCGCAACAGCAATGAAGCACCATTTGTCACTGTCACCTTTATCACTACGTCGCAAGTACCTCCGCCTTTGCCTTTTCCATAAGACCTACCATCATCCATCGCTGCGTAGTGAGCTCATTACGCCTCCCACATATCACTCCTCTCGGATAGACCACGAACACAAGGTTAAAGGTACTTTCTGCTGCACAAACACATTTTCTTGCTCCTTCATACCGGTCACATCAAACGATTGGAATCAGCTACCAGGTGACATCGTTTCCATTTCTGATCACTCCCTTTTTCGTCATTCTTTATCAGCTCACCTACTTCGCGATAGCTCTCCTTAGTTATCCGATCTATTCCCCCTCCCTACGAATTTCTGTCTGCTCGTGTCAAGATGCCGACGTTTTCTAGTATATTTTTGATCTTTTGCGTGTGTGTCATTTCTCTTACTTCTACATTTTCTTGCTAGTACTGGATAATTTTACCACATTCACTATTTGCTTTTTGCGATTTCCTTATTTTTTACGTTTCACTTTTGTTGCGTTTCACTGAGTAGAGATGTTACTTGCTTTAGTCTTGTTCATGTATAAAATAGCACGTTTTGTTTCGTTGTTTTGTATTTTCATGTTGTAACCCGCTCCCCTCTGTAAAGCTTCGGCTACTGAGGGTAAGAAAAATAAAAATAAATAAATAAATAAATAAATAAACTGGTGAGGAATGTCGTCGACGGTGATGCCAGTCTTCAAATTTAAGGTCACTACTCGGCTTGTCGACGCCCTCGTCCGTGATTCCGCGTAGACGCCACCTTTCCTTCGTTACTTCCGTAACATTCCCGTACGGCGCAAAGGCAACACGCACATCGTCTTCGCTGACTCCATAAGGTAGCCAGTGTAGCTTCATCCGTATTCCACTGGCAATTAGGATTGACAACGATGCACCGGCGGCCTTTAACTTGAATGTCGCCTGCTTCCAACATTTTCTTCATCCTCTGTGCGCTCTTGAATGTTACTCCCGAGACGTGATTCACTTGGTACGCTTCCAAAGCGATAACATCGGGCAGCACACCAAGGTGTTCCAGAGCATCACAACAATTTTCTACGATGGTATGGCCGTGCTCGCAAATCCGCATGCAGGAAAATAGTATTCCTAGCCACCGGACCTCTAGGAAGTTGAGGCAATACGACTCGGTATAGTCCTGGTCAACCGAGGCAAAAGACCCGCTACCGTGGCTTTCATGCGCCCCTGAATCCGCTCCGACTGAGCCCATGTCACCCACGTCCGCTCACTACGGTCACTGGAAGTGGAATCACACTACGGAAACCGAGTTGCCGACCCCGCACTTAATACGCCTTTTCTTATTCCCAGCAATTTATTTAGAAAAACAAAAAAAATTGCACAGCTCCATTTCCGATCAGGTTCGAACCGACGACCTTGCGCGTGTAAAGCGCACGTGATCTCCACTACAGTACGGAAACATTTTTTTCTTTATTGCCGGTCTTTGGCCCACATAGATATGCACATGTACACATACTATATACACACCTACAAATACATTGCAAAGTGTCTTTTAAACCGCCCGCTCTAACTTTGCGAACGCTCACATGCTAAAATTATCGCGTGGTCAACAACAATTCCACACGTGGCAACCACACTGGCATACGCTCCAGCATCTTTTGATCCTCGACAAAGTCCCTTATGCTTTCTTTAAAATACTGCCTAGCGGCTCTTACATCGAGAACAGCGTGCCGGACTGCCATTCTGCATTTCCAAATGCTATGCAAGGCCATAAGCATGATCATGTCGTATGGGGTGCCATCGTCACTTTCTACGGGCAAGTAGCGAATACCATACGCATCGATGGGGAGCTCTTTTTTGATTGTCCGCTGGAGTACATCCCAAAGGAAAACTGCGTCCCAGCAATCCAGGAATACATGTTCAATTGTCTCCTCCTTTCTGCATATTATACAGTGCGTGCCCCAAGGAACAAAGAAACCCCTGTCAGCCATCCATGGTTTGACAGTCGACGTCCTGGTGTGCAATTTAAAGAAAAAGGTCTTAGCACCTGGCGGTATTAGCATTGCCTTCACGCGCTTTAGAACACTGTGCCCGTGAGTTGCGTCATAAAGGGACCGATATAAAGGCACAGGTACAAACACATCGCATATGTGCTTGTACAGTTTTTTCCGGTTGACTTCGCTCAAGTACTCCAGTGAAAACCGCACTGACAGAAACCTACAAGCATCAAGAACTTCGCGTAGGTAACCATAGACACCACCGTGCACACTTTTAGTTGAGACAGCCATGTTGAGCAAGCGTTGCCCCAAGCGAAATTGACAGACAGTGTGCAGGAAAGGGTTTTTAACATCCCTTAAAAAACCGATTAATTACCTGTCTTAAAAGCAATGCAATAAACCAAGTCCTCCCTTTCGGACTCGAAGGAACAAATTGGCTCGGCTTGACCTTTCCCAAGTCGATGCCAACACAAAGACTGCGAGCACCCGATGGATTTTCGGGATGTTCACCCTAGAGCAATGCAAAACTTTCAAAACATACAAAGTTCGCTGACTAAAAATATTACAAATAGTAGCTCTGGTAAAAACAGACTAATTCCAGCCATTCCATTTATTTACTCTGTCCCGCAGTCTGTCCGTCTCGCCCCTCCCAAACGCTTCACTGTCTTTGTAGCAGTGGAGAGGAGCGCCCAAATATTTAACCGGAGTCGTAACGAAACGCAAGTTTTCATAGGTGTCATGCGTTTTCGGCCACTCTCCATGCGAGAACCCCACACACTTGCCCCAGTTTACCACGCCGCTGCTCACAGCACAGAAGCCTGCGTTATACAGTCAGAAGCCTGCGTTATACTGTCAGAGTCGGCACAAAACACAGCAATATCATCTGCGTAAGCCAGCAAAAGGACTTCAGCTTCATTCAGTTTAAAATCGCGTACACAATCATGCTCAGTGACACTCAAACAAAAAGGCTCTACATACAGACAAAACAACAGCGGCGAGAGAGGGCAGCCCTGACGCAGAGATCGCTCCACTTGGATGCGTTCCCCCCCGCCTTGTTCACAATTAGCCGCGTTGAACAGTCTGGGTACGCCATCGCAGCCTCTTTTCTAATTATTTTACCAAGATTCACATGATCTAGAATGCACAAAAGAATTTGTTGAGGCACCCTGTCGAACGCTTTCTCTAGATCATTTGAAACTTTGCTCCTCGGGCACCTACTGCGTCACAACAATGAAGAATGCTCCGTGCTATGTGTATGTTAAAGAAGAACGTACGGTCCTTAATGCCACATGTCTGATGCGGCGCCACAAGCTTTGTAATGACTGTCTGCAACCTTTTAGCTTAAATTTTCGCCATTATCTTATAATCTCTATTAGTGAGGCAAATTGGACGGCAAGAATTTACTCGGCGTAGTGCAACGGGGTCTTCTGATTTCGGAATAAGAACTGTGTGGGACGATGTGAAGGACGGGGGTAATGCTTTGAGCTCGAATGCTCCGTTGTATTCATCGGCTAATACTAGTAATATCACTCCTTTTAAACATTTGTAAAGGCCTGCCGTTAGACCATTAGGGCCCTAGTGATTTCCCCGGATGCACAATTTCACTGGCAATTTCACCTCATGTTCTGAAGTAGGCTCTTCCAATATTTCTTTCGTACTGTCCTCTAGTCTCAGCATCAACGTTAAGAACTCTTTCTTAAAGCGGTCAATGTTAACTGAACAATCGGTGAACAGGTCACGCTAGTGCTCACAAAAAGCGCTCTCGATATGTTCTGCTGTCTCGCTGACTTCCCCATCGCAGTCAATTTCCACTATCTGATTACGTCGCGCATGCCACTTCTCTGAACCTAACACTCTTTTGCACGGAGTTTCTTCCATTATAGCATTTCAGCCCTTGCCGGCACCTTAGCGCCGCGGTATCTTTCGGTATCGAACTGTTCTATTTTACGCTTGCACGAATGTCGTCTATGAACTAGCCGGGCATGCTGAATTCTTAAGTGATCAATTCCTGCAAAGTTCTGCGGATATGTTTCTCTTCTATTTCTTGTTCTCCATATATAGCACTCGAGCGTCCTAACGCATTGATTTTAAGCAGCTGCTTAAAGTTCTCCCATTTTTCTCTGCATGTCATGCTACCCATTGCTTTCATTTCCTCAACTTGCTTCACTACTTCCGCCATGAACATTTCATCGTTAAGGAAGTTCGAATTGAGTTTCCATAGTTGCCACTCAAAGTATTTTTTCCTTTCTTGTGTACTGGCTACTGAGAAGCTGACTAAGCAGTGGTCACTGAATGAAACTGCTGTCACATTGTACTGCTTGCAAAACGGTATCAAGGCTTACATACGCTCTATCTAGTCGCGCGTGGCTGGCGGCTTGAATGTGGGTGTATTGCGTAGCCCTCCCGCCACCAAGGCATTCAGCCACGTCCTCCAGGCCATCGAGCCTTATTACTTCACTAGTACTTGCATCCTTGAACGGGCGATGTGCTGACTTTACCACATGCTGAGAGAGAGCAGGCAAAATCACCGATAATAATGAGAAGGCTGTCACACTGTTTCAACTGTTCAAAAAATGCAGGCCTTTCGTCAGCAGCATTTGGCGCGTACAAATTACACGCCATTCTAATGAAGAAAACAACAAGTCGCACACAATAAGCAGATCAGACGGGCATATCGTCACGCTTTCTATTCTGGCTCCGAGGCTATGTGGGACGAACAACACACAACCAGACGAAGTCCACACGGCATGGCTAAGGCGCTATATCGCGCTAAGAATTGGCGCACCATGACCCCGGTTTCCTCGACGCCCTCGAGTTTTGTCTCCTGCACTGCTAGAATGCCAAGATCAGCGTCGCTTACTAGTCGGTACACTTGACATTGTTTCTTCCTTCAGGAGTAAACAATGGTTTATTAATTGGCTTAATAATTATAGTCACCATGAGGGTGTGGAAAACCCGGGGGCGTGGCGCTTACCTCACAACTCTACCTCGATACCTCGCCGCCGTGCAGTCCTCACGGTGCCAAATTCGGCGTTTCCGCCGTCTTGCGCCCCATCGGGAGGTTAGTCCGTGGCCGAAATGGAGACTGCCGCACGTGAGTGGTCTTGGTAGGCGTCTCGTCCGTTGCGGCAGCAGTATGCCCTTGCTCATTTTTTCGTCCGTCGTGGGGCCGTTTCCCAGTCACACTGCCGTTCTCACTGTCATTCCCGGTCATCGATTCTGGCTCTGGCTGGGTCTCTTCTGCTACGCCACAACTTGTACGCCCCTCCCTGCTTGCGTCCACCTTTTCACCATGCCCTTCCATGACTTCGTGTGCAGGCCCGTCTTCGGGCTTACCTGGTGGTTCGGGTGGGGCGTCCCCTTGATTCGCCGGCGCTCCATCTTGGTTAGGCGAGCTGCAAGTCGCTCCAGCCGTTTCCACCGAGTCTACCTCGTCCATGAGGTGGTCCGATGCGTCGTTCGCCTGGACAGGTCCGGCCACGCTAGCGTATGTCCTCGCGCACTCTGCATCATCGTGGCCGAACCGGCGACAACGACTGCAGCGAGGCACCTTGCAGTCGCGACGTATGTGTCCTGTGCTCTTACAGCGCAGACACAACGGGGCGCGGCCAGGTATAACGACGAGCGTCAACTCTCCAGAAATCCTCAGCTGATGCGGGATGTCATCGACCTTCACGTCGGAGTGTAACTTCAGCCCCACGGTGCGCGTCGTCGATCCCTTTTCAGCTAAGCCTTGCGCTCTCCACTTCTCTCGTGTCACTTCCAACACTTTCCCGTAAGGTGCCAGGCGACACGGTAGTCCTCGTCGGACACGCCGTGCAGCAGCCAGTGCAGCTTTACGCGCACTTCACGGTTACTCGGATCTACAAGGGTGCACGGGCGTTCCTTTACCTTTACGTCAACGGCGGAGAGCAGTTTCCGAGGAACTTCCGCACTCCTCATTGTCGCGGCCCATACGTGGTTCATTTGATACGCCCCCAACGCGAAAACGTCGGGAAGTGCGCCACTTGGCCAAAGTGTCCCGCTAGTCTTCGACACGGTAGGTCCGGGCTCTTGGGTCGCCGTGCATGAAAACCGTGTTCATCACAATTCGTCCGGATGGCAGATTCCGCACGATTACCTCATTATCTTCGGCACCTGAAGCAAAAACCCTGCTACCACCGCTCCTACAGAGCAAGACATCTCGCGGCCACCACGCTCGGTGGCGGGAAGTGGGATCCACATTAGTTAAAGCGATATGCCGACGCCGCATTTAATACGCCCTTTTCTTATTCCCAGCAATTTATTTAAAAAAAGAACACTTACATCTCTTTCCGCTCGGGTTCGAACCGAGGACCTTCCGCGTGCAAAGCGCACGTGCTAACCTCTAAACTTCGGGAACCGAGTTGCCGAGCCCGAACTTCATATGCCCTTTTCTTATTCGAAGTAATTTATTACAAAGAAATATCACTAAGAGGTCTGTTTCCGCTCGGGTTCGAACCGAGGACCTTGCGCGTGCAAAGCACACGTGGTAACCACTACACTACGGAAACAGAGTTCCCGAGCCCGCATTTCATACGCCCTCTTCTTCTCAGCAATTCAGGAAAACAAAAAAAATGTACAGCTCTCTTTCCGCTCGGGTTGAAACCGGGGACCTTGCGCGTGTAAAGCGCACGTGATAACCACTAAACTACGGAAACATTTTTTTTATTTATTGCCTTCCTGAGACAATTTACAAAGCAATCAATACCCATACACATTGCAAATACAAAGCAATCATTGCACATACACATTACAAATACAATCACGAATATGAACAAACGATGCCAACAGTCCCATTTGGACAGCTGTTGTCCACTTAAATGTGCTTAAGGGCTGCCAGAGGTTCTAACCTCGGCAGCCATTCAGGCACGATCTCCTGTATTTTCCACAATCAATGAATGCAAACATGCTTTGCCTGACAAATAATTGCTCGCTTCGCATCCAGGTCGAAGTGGTATCTGCCGAGCCCTCGTACGTTTAATGCTGCTACGCGTAGCTCTCCCTCAGTGTTAACCGGCATGACTAAAGGGTAGAAAGGTGCCCATCACAGTAACAACAAAAAAAACCGTCTCCTTACAATAGTGTGCCGGTAAGCACGTACGCAGAACTGTAATTTGGCCCCTCTTTTCTCACACAAATAAAAAAAGGATCCGTTCAGGATGACGGCCATTGCTCACAGTGACCCTCCCTCTCCGCCTCGAGCCACAGTACAGACTCACGGAGCCGGTTTACCCGCCTGCCATAAGTCGACCGTAATGTTTGGCCGCGGCTTGAAAGTCGCTCTTCTAATACTTCTTGTTTTCGTCGGTGGCTCGTCTCCTCCACTGCCTTCCTGTTGCGTTGCCGGGCTAAACATCCGGTCCTGCGGTCGTTTTCCCGCCGGCAGGTTTCGTCCTGAAAGAGTGCCCATGCCTTCAGGTTCAGGAATGCTGCGAAACGCCTCGGTGTCGGGTGGTGCTGCAGTTTCAGCATTCGGCGTGGCCG
This sequence comes from Hyalomma asiaticum, assembly GCA_013339685.2. NCBI lineage: Eukaryota > Metazoa > Arthropoda > Arachnida > Ixodida > Ixodidae > Hyalomma > Hyalomma asiaticum. The sequence continues at coordinate 26,093,429 of CM023481.1, forward strand.
TTAAGCAGTTTGCTGACGACGCGTTGTTCGTGTTGCTGAAGCGGTGCCGTCGCCTTTGCTGTGAGGTCAGGCGCATGAGTAGCCATGGACGTCACCTCCATGGACGACGCCTCAAGGCAGAGGCGTCGTCGGTCACCGGTCCGGTCACGCTAGCATGCGTCCGTTCGCACTGACTTTCCTCATGACCGAAGCGTCGACACGAACCGTACCGCGGAATGCGGCATTCGCGGCGAATGTGCCCAGTGCCACGGCAGCGTAGGCAGAGACGGGCTCTGCCTGGCACAACCACGAAAGCCAGCTCGCCGGCGACGCTCACCTGATGCGGAAGGTCGTCGAGCTTTACGCCCGGCTTCAACTTCAGCGTCACCAGTCTTGTAGTTGAGCCCTTATCAGCCACGCCCTGCACCCGCCACCATTCGTGGACGACGTCCGTGACATTTCCAAACGCCGCGAAGGCAAGACGTACGTCTTCTTCAGGAAGACTGTTCAGCAGCCAGTGAACTTTCACGCGTACGTTTTGGTCGGCGGGATCAATGACGAGGCACCGGCCATTTTTGACCTGCAGCTCATCAACGGCGATGACTTTCTTCACGGCGTGGTCGTCCTTGAATGTCACGGCCCAGACATGATTCATAGAGTAGGCTCCAAGGGCAATCACTTCAGGCAGGAGCGATAATTCAACGAGCGCATCGCGGAAATCTTGCACCCAGTGTGGGCGGGCCCTGATATCACAGTGCAGAAACAGTGTTCGAAACGAAACGCCCTGTTGGCAAACTAGGCAATACAACTTGGTATTCGTTGTCCGAGGCAGTAATCCTGTTACCGCGGCCCTGCGGGGCCGCTGAAGCCGCTCCTACGGAGCCCGTGACACACACGTCCGTCACGCTCGGTGGCCGGAAGTCACACTACGGAAGCCATGTTCAAGGCCCCTCATTTCATGTGTCCTTTTCTTATTCGCAGCAATTTATCAAGAAACACAAAAAAGATGCACAGCTCTGCTTCCGCTAGGGTTCGAACCGAGGACCTTGCGCGTGTAAAGCGCACGTGATAACCACTACACTACGGAAGCCATGTTGCAGATCCCGCATTTAATGCGCCCTTTTCTTATTCGCAGCAGTTTATTCAGAAAAACAACAAAAAAAATGCACAGGTTCGAACTGAGGACCTTGCGCGTGTAAAGCGCACGTGATAACCACTACACTACGGAAGCTTTTTCTGTTTTTTCTTCTTTATTTCCTGTTTTTCTCACAAAATACACATTGAACAAGAATTCACGTCTCTGAATTCATCATTGGGACACACACTTGTTCTGTACATTCTAAAAACAGGACTTACAACTTGTCCTGTGCTGTAGTGTTAGTAATAATTCGCTGTTAGTAATTCATCCATCACAGGTAACCAATCGGGTGGCTCTGGAAGTTCACGCAATATACTTCTCACGTACAACAGATATTCATGTAGGTATACCTTAGCCGGTTTTGCGTCTTCGTGTTCATTTCTTATATCCATTCGAGTTTTCCATACACTGTGCATAGTTATCAGCATTATCAGGTCACATGGCACGCCCTCCGTTTCTTCACATGGCAAGTAGCGAATTCCAAAAGGCGTGAGCTGAAAGTCTTTCTTTATCGTCCTTTGAAGGACGTCCCACAAGAACACAGAATCGGAGCAGTCCAGAAAGATGTGTTCAATTGTTTCAGCCTTCTTACACATCATACAATTAACGCCCCATGGATAATAAAACCTTTTTTCATTCAGCCATGGTTTAATCCGTATGCCGATACAATGTAGCCTGGTAACTCGTCGCGCAGTCGTACTTGTATCACAGAGCGTAGGAAACCATGACTGATCTCTCAGATAAAAGAAACGCAAAACAATCTGTTTGAGGAACAAATGCGACAAACCAAGTCCCCCTTTCTTTACCTTACGGAAAAGATTAAGTCTGCTAGTACGTTCCCAAGTTGATCTCCATATAAATACGGCAAATATTCGATGCAACTTTTGTACACACACTCGCGACATAGGTAATACCTGCAGCATATAAAAAAACTTTCGCAACAAGAAACACATTGCAAACCGCAGCGCGCGCAAACATGGAAAGGTCACACCCACCCCATTTAGTCGTTTTGGTCCTAATCTCTTCAGTTTCGGCGGCCCATTGCTCGGTGGTTTCCTAATAATATTGCAGAGGTACGCCAAGATGCTTGGACGGCATATTTGTAAATGTGATCCCTTGCATTTGTGCTGGTTTTGCACTCCATTCACCGTGCCAGAAACCTAGACACTTGTGCCAACTAATCGCACTTCCTGTGAGTCTACAAAAGGTTCGTGCATCCCCTATAGCCTCCACTATACTCTTCTCATTTTCACAAAATATCGCGATATCATCAGCGTACGCTAGGACTTTTACTTCCTTTGACAAAAACTGATACCCTGTTATTTTTGTATTATTCAACACTTTCAAACACAAGGGTTCTAAGAAGATTGCAAACAATAGAGCTGATCCCGGCCGCGGCGGCTGCATTTCGATGGAGGCGAAATGTTGAGGCCCGTGTGCTGTGCGATGTCAGTGCACGTTAAAGAACCCCAGGTGGTCAAAATTTCCGGAGTCCTCCACTACGGCGTCTCTCATAATCAGAACTGGTTTTGGGACGTAAAACCCCACAAAACAAAACAACAACAACAAACAATAGAGCTGAGCAAGGGCAACCTTGACGCACGCTAGATTAAACAGCTATGTCCGGGGTAAGTTTTTTGTTAATTACTAGTTTGGTAGAGCAATTCTTGTATGCCATTTTTACTCCATCTGTTATTACAGTCCCCACACTAACGTGATCCAGTATCGCAAATAGTATTTCGTGGCTTACTCTGTCAAATGCTTTTTCTAAGTCTAATTGTACCATTGCTATTCGTCCATAGGACGCATCACAACACTCCAAAATTGTTCTTGCCGTATGAATATTAGTAAAGATGCTCCTTCCTTTTATTCCCCGAGTTTGGTGTGAACCAACAACGCTCGTAATCACTGTTTGAAGTCTTTTGGCCAAAACCTTCATGAACACCTTGTAGTCTACATTTGTGAGGCTTATAGGCCTATAGTTTTTCACCGATTGCAACTTCTCAGCATCATCATTCTTCGGGATGAGTATAACGTGACTTGCTCTAAACGATGGAGGCAATTGCTTTACATCGTACGCTTCTATTAAAACGCGGTGTAGTATCTCAGACATTTCCCTCTTGAAAGTTTTATAAAAACCTGCCCCTATGCCATCAGGTCCAGGCGACTTGCCCGTCTGAAGGTCATCAATTGCTTGCCCAACTCCTACCGTTATTGGCGTCTCAAGACTTTCCCTAACCTCATCATCCAGCTTTAGCATCAGTGATAAAAACTCTCTTATATATTCATCTTACACTACCATTTCTATCCCCAGTAATGTTCGATATCTTTCAAGGAATGCGTTTTCGATAAAATCCTGCTCCGTAGATAGCACACCTTCATAGCGTATTTCTTTAATCTCATTTCTCATCGCATAACGCTTTTCTTCTGCAAGCGCACGTTTTGTGGGCACTTCGCCCATCATGAAGCGTTCGGCACGTCCTCTTATCACTGCACCCATATATCGTCCTTCGGCGATGCGTTCCACCTGTCTTTTAACATCTTTGATTTCTTTACTGAATAATCCGGGTATTGGGCTATCGGCATTTATTAAGTAATCGAGCGTACACTGTAATTCTTTCTCTTTTTGTTTTTTCTTATATCGTACGATTCCTGCTCTCTCGGTCGCATACATTCTAACATCATTTTTAAATTGCTCCCAAACGGCTATAATGCTTGTGTTGTCATTGGAGAGAGCGTCCTTGCCCTTACGGAAATATCATATATGGGCCAGATATGTTTTATATATGGCCAGATATGGACATATAAGCGCTTATATCAGGCTATATACTGCCATATAAGGTGCAATATAAGGTCATATACAGCCAGATATAAACATATATGGCGTTTTATATGCCATATAAGGCAGCTATATACTGCCATATATGGCTTTATATTGCGCCTTATATGACATATACGGTAGCAGGATACTTCCATATACGGCGTCCGTGGCCCGTATATGGCTTTATATACTCGATATAAGGAGTATGCATCAAAAGTCACATAATGCAATTAACAGTCATATACATAGGTGTATTATATTATTTATGTGTCGATATCCAATTAAGGAGCAGTTCCTCACAATATATATATATATATATATATATATATATATATATATATATATAATTTTCTCGCGTCATGGTGACTGATAATATATCACTCGAAGCGCAACAATAAATACCCTGTAATGTTATTTATATACACACAGATAATCGATGGAACCATATATCTCGTCCCATCCAGCAATTAGTAATTAGAGTAAGGGAGGGTTGGCAGTGAGTTCTGCTTTCTCATGGCATCGTAATTTCATTTAATACGCGATTTACTTACAGCGCGAGCTAATTATTATCCGCATTAAAACGATGTATCAAGCTGAACTATTATTGTTTCGTCGATGTTGCAGTTGCAAAAGGCAAAAGCAATTGTATATACGTGCGCATTATAGTGGTGCATTAATGCAAAACTTGTGCCAGCTGTACCACAATAAGCGCCTAGATTGCATGTTCACTGTAAGTTATAGCTAAACAAATGATTGTTGGAATGTGTCAGCAACGTTCTTTACTTTTATTTTTATTTTCTTTACCTCGTCTTGTCCAAGTGCGGCGCGAAATAGGGCTATCGCTTCTACTCTTTCTACAGCTGACCCACCATTGCTCAAAAGAATGCCAAAGACGAGCCAAAAAATAAATGACAAAAAAGAGCCCCCCTCTGTCCACCCCCCCACCCCCCCGCCCTCCGGTTCTTTTCTTCCGCAAAGAGCCACGCTTTTTTTCTCGGAACAGTGCGCAGGACCTTTGGAGACGGCCCCTCGCTTTTTCCACGTGCACGTGGAACAGATTCATGCATCAGGTGAAGCGCTGCCAAAGCTTGCTCTCGTGTTTACGCTGTGTACTTTCGCGTCCAAAAAGTAGTCCATTGCTTGTGGTAAGCAAGAAAATACACATGTCTCACTGGCAGCCTTAAATCATAACACATTTCTCATCATTTTGACAAAACGCGCTCGTATTTTCGGGGAAACAATCGAAATATGCGAGTTTCTGCTTTACGTTTGCCGTTTCCTCTCGGAACGATACACCTCTCTTTCTTACGGACTACATTTGCGTAGCCGTCACAACTGGAGCCATTTTCTCCACGAAGGTTTTGTTGTGTGTGGGCTGCATGGCTGTGCTTTCCGAAAAAGGTGGTGCTGTGGTACTGAGTGCAGTGAGTGGCATGTTTCGATCGTGTCGCAAATAAGTGGACAACCTTCGATGTTCTAAAATGACCTGCGTCGGGAGTGACGGAAGAGCACATTCCTAACGAAGTGGGGCCACAAGTGCAAGTTTGGTGGCAGTACAAAGGCTTCTTTCATGCCAGGCTGATTGCTACAAGGTAAGCTTTGATGCTTGTTACTAAAATTCTAATACGGTGTGTCAGTTCAGAAGCACGTGAATTGGACAATTTTATAGCTGCTAAGCGCTTTGTTTTCGCCATCGGATATCGGATAAACGGCTAATGTCGAAAAGCTAGCGTGTTTCTTTTCTATATTTTAAGTTGCGCCTTAGCCATTGCTTCTGCTTCCGACTCTTTAGCGGCGTTGTAAAACGATTCCAAATGCAGTATTTTCTTCTTGTGGCGAGATCGAAGGTCACCCAACAGATGTACCGTGCTTAGACACGCTATCGTTTTCTGATTTTTCCTTACGAATGCCTTAGACAAGTTGCTGTTGAAATTCTGTTCGTTTTACGGGTGCCCTTCCCCCGCCCATCACTAGTGAAATTTTCGTTATTGTACCTTATTCGCGGAATCTGGCGCCAGTGAAGCCGTGAGGCTGGAAATGCATGCTGCTTCAGAAGCAGCTGGAAGTGCCATATTGAGCATAAAACTGGCGTGGCCGCATTTTAGATATTATCTGCATTTATTTTATTTATTTACCAAACAGAGCACTCCACACGCTATTTCGGAGAGGTTACAATACACTCAGTCGTCCCTATACATCAAAGGTCAGTTGCTTTATTGCAATAATGTATAAACATGTTTGCTGGTTCAGCTATCAATGACAGTGCTTTATGTGCATACATTTGATGCCATTTCGGAGAACCGGCCTCACGTGATTAACAAGCTAATCACGTCGTTGAGAAAAACAGTGTTTTTTTTCCTGTGTGACAGCTGTAGCTTAAATGCCATGAATTGTTTTTGACAAAACAGGGACAAGCATCTCCCTTCCCTTCGCCTCAAAGTGCAAGGAAGTAAACTGAAATAATAATTGAGCAACTGCTTGTAAGGTGCTTTGCATACCGACCAGCACATTGCGTAGTCATGCACGGTCATGCAGGATGGTTTAACGATACGGGCGTGTTCCGATGTTTTATGATTGTTGTTCTTGGCGCCTAAGTGAATGCATGCATGTATACATATGAAATATTGTGTCATTGCGTCATCAGCTGCACATATTTTGGAGCTATTTATCGGCCCTGATAATGTAAGCATTACTTTCATGTTCCAATTGTGTTTTGCCATTTACAGCTCGCACAAATGACTTCCCTGCGAGGTGCCAGTTCGAGTGCAGTGGAAAACTTAATTTTAATATTATCCCTGTGCGCAAAGCTCAGCGACTTGAGAAGCAAAAAGACAAAAGACAACTCCGAAGAATTAAAAAAAATAGTTGGAAAATAAAATACACACGTGAAAGGTCCATCTTGCATTTGTGTTCTGTTTTTGTTTATATATGTATTCAGCTCTCACACATGGCCTACAGTGTCAAGCAGATATGGCCATATAAGGCGCCATATATGGATATATTACAAATTGCGCAGCTATGGCCATATAAGGGCCCATATACGGATATATTAAAATTGGGCAGATATGGCCATATAAGGCGTCATATATGGATATATCAAAAATTCGACAGATATGGCCGTATAAGGCGCCATATACGGATATATTAAAAATTGGGCAGATATGGCCATATACGGGCCCGTATACGGATATATTCAAAATTGGGCAGATATGGCCATATAAGGGCCGTATATGCCATATATGCCCATATCTGCCCAATTTTTAATATAACCGTATATGGATTTTTTCATATCAGTCCATATATGGCATTTTCGTAAGGGTGGCTTTCTGGCTCACAACTTTCACGAAGGCCTCATCTTTCAAGAGTTTTTCGTTTAACTTCCATAATTCCCAGTTAAACTTCATATTTTTCCTTTTTTCTGCCAATTTCGACCATGACTAGACTGTGGTCGCTGTAGCTGACATGCTTCACAGCATAATTCGCGCATAAAGGTACGATATTTTCAGCCACATAAATGCGGTCCAGTCTAGCATGGCTTTGTTGCTGAAAATGCGTAAACTGCACATAGTTGCTACGGAAAACATTACCAACGTCTACTAATGGACACTCTTCAGCTATTTCACTAAGCCGCAGGGCACTTCTATCACGTACTGGTACACCCGTAACACTATCCTCAGGTGTACAGACACAATTGAAATCGCCAAGCAAAATAACAACTCTGTCGCATTTTAAGAAGGTGGCTACAGAATAAAAAAAAACACTTTCTATGGGACGCAACGTTTGGCGCGTACACAAACAATTCGCCATTTTTCCCCAAATACAGACATGTCACAGAGTACTAATCGTACGTCGTCAGAGGTCACGACCCTTTCTGAATTATACTAATAGAAGGCTTTAAAAATAGAATGCATCCCTCCAGACCTCCCGACGGCATGACACACATATACGTCATAATTAGCATTAAACATATTTACCATGCGGTCCGCTTGCTCCTCACTCTCAATCTTCGATTCTTGCAGGGCTAGTATATCTATTCCATCTTCGATGATTATTCTCTTTAGCTGCGCTTGCCTTTCTTTCGCTGTTAAGCCTTGTATATTCAAAGTGCCTATCTTTAGTGCAATTGCCGAATTCGGAGAACCAGAGTGTGGTGAGACAAGCCCCCCCCCCCCCCACCGCGACTCGTTCATATTGCCGGGTAACAGACTGACATCTAGCCGCTCTTCTTGAAGTGGCCTAGCCATCTTTGGCCAGGCAAAGGCATCTCCTCTTGCAGCGCACATCTTTAAGTTTTAAACTCTGCACGTCTACCCCCAGGCCAGTCGGGAAGTCTCAGGAATCCACGTACCCGCTGAGGCGGATGTGCTGGCGTTGTCTTCTTATCTGCTGGTGGTGTCGCCCTCCTATCAGGCGGCACCTTGGGTTTTATCTTGAGGGTCGGATGTCTGGTGAACTGCGCCTTTGGGAGTGGTTCGCCAGCAGAAGCTTCCGGCTTGCCGTTTTCTTCGGATACTTCAAGCTGCCTCTTTCCGACCGCTGGAGTAGCACTTTCTTCGCATTCCAGGTCAAGGGCTTCCTTAGCTCGTCCGCCCACACAGGCCTCTGTGGTAGCCTCGAGAATGTTTTCCTTCTTGGCGGCTTGCTCCCTTGCATCAGGTGCCTTTATGCTGGCAGCGAGTACAGCTGCGCCGTCTCCTTTTTCCTGGCTGTCACCGGAAGCTTCCGTCTGTTGCTTTCCACCAGTTTTCATCGAATACCCGCCTTCCTTGGCGGTCGCGTCCGCGTCAGCCTGGTCCATGTAGTGTTCTTCCATGGCTTCATTTCCTCCGCGGCCCGTCACGTTAGCGTAACTGCGCACGCACTGGGTCTCGTCGTGACCGAAGCGACGGCAGAGCCCGCAGCGTCGTACTCGGCACTCGCGCCGTATGTGTCCGGTGCCGCGGCACCGGAGGCAGAGCGGTGGTCTGCCTGGGACGTGCACGAGTGCGTGGTCTTCTCCAACGCGAAGTTGATGCGGCAAGTCTTCCACGGTGTATCCCGCCTTCAAGCGCAGACACCAGATGCGTGTGAGACCCTTTGTCCGTACAGCCTTGCACACGCCATTTCTCCCGGGAAATTTCGGTCACAGTATCGAAGGGCATGAGGGCGGTTCTCACAACTTCATCCGGGGTTGTGTGCAAAAGCCAGTATAGCTTCATCTTGACATCTTGATTACAGGGGTCTATCACGACATACTTGGGATCTTTAACGCTTAAGGCTTTGATTGTTGTTGTTTTGTGGGGTTTAACGCTTTGATGGACAGCATCTTCTTTTTTCCGCTTTCGGTCCTTGAACGTAATCGCCCATACGTGATTCATTTGAAAGGCACCTAGGGCCATCACTTCCGGCATAAGCTGCTGGCGGCTTAAAGCATCGCGGAAATGCTCAACTCGATAAGGTCGCGCCTTCACGTCAGCGTGTGAAAAAACGGTTGTTGTTACGGTCGTACCTGTAGGCAAGGACCTGTAGGCAGTTGTGGCAAAGTAAGCTGGTATTCCTGCGTCGGCGTATCCATGAACCTGGTAGCGCGACCCAGCTGGGCCACCAAATCCGCCCCTTTCGAGGAGCACGACTTTCCGCGTCCGCTCACTACGGTGGCCGGAAGTGGAATCCCTACACTACGGAAGCCATGTTGCCGATCCCGCATTTCATGCGCCCTTTTCTTATTCGCAGCAGTTTACTTAGAAAAACAAAAAAATGCACAGCCCTGCTTCCGCCCGGGTTCGAAACGAGGACTTTGCGCGTGTAAAGCGCACGTGATAACCACTACACTACGGAAGCCATGTTGCAGATCCCGCGTTTCATTCCCCCTTTTCTTATTCGCAGCAGTTTATTCAGAAAAACAAAAAAAAATGCACAGCCCTGCTTCCGCCCGGGTTCGAACCGAGGACCTTGCGCGTGCAAAGCGCACGTGATAACCACTACGCTACGGAAGCCATGTTGCAGATCCCGCACTTCATGCGCCCTTTTCTAATTCGCAGCAGTTTATTCAGAAAAAAAAATGCACAGCCCTGCTTCCGCTCGGGTTCGAACCGAGGACCTTGCGCGTGTAAAGCGCACGTGATAACCACTACACTACGGAAGCCATGTTGCAGGTCCCGCACTTTATGCGCCATTTTCTTATTCGCAGCAGTTTATTTAGAAAAACAAAAAAATGCACAGTCCTATTTCCGCCCGGGTACGAACCGAGGACCTTGGGCGTGTAAAGCGCACGTGATAACCACTACGCTACGGAAGCCATGTTGCAGATCCCGCACTTCATGCGCCCTTTTCTTATTCGCAGCAGTTTATTCAGAAAAACAAAAAAATGCACAGCCCTGCTTCCGCTCGGGTTCGAACCGAGGACCTTGCGCATGTAAAGCGCACGTGATAACCACTACACTACGGAAGCCATGTTGCAGGTCCCGCACTTTATACGCCCTTTTCTTATTCGCAGCAGTTTATTTAGAAAAACAAAAAAATGCACAGTCCTATTTCCGCCCGGGTTCGAACCGAGGACCTTGCGCGTGTAAAGCGCACGTGATAACCACTACACTTTTTTGTTCTTTATTGCCAGTTTCAGTATATGCAGTTCTAAAATACATAACGAGCACAACAAAAATATAGACATTAAAATCGTTCTCTGGCCTTAGAGAACGTAGAGCTTAAAAAAGCGCATTGACAACAGCATTTCAACGTCAGGTAACCATTCAGGCACTGGTGGGTGCGACTTTTGCTCTAGAACATGCTCTGAATACTCTCCTTAAAGTACTGACGTGCCGCTCTGGCATCTATATCCGCATTTCTCACTGTCATACGACATCTCCACACACTGTGCAGTACCAGGAGCATAGTTAAGTCGTATGGTACTCCACTTTCGCTTTTTATATCCTGAAACCAGATACCATGAGGGTGCAGGGGGAAGTCTTTCTTAAGTGTCCTCTGCAGGATGTCCCACAGGAATACCGCATCCCAACATTCTAGAAACACATGTTCGATTGTTTCGTGCCGTTTACAGATTTCGCATTGTACTCCCCAGGGTACAAAAAGTCCTTCTTTGCCATCCATGTCTTTACTGTCAGCGTACCAGTATGCAAACGAAAGAAAAAGGTTTTAACCCCAGGAGGCACCGCCATTCTTTTAACACGCTAAGAACATCTTTCCCACCACCTGCATTGTACAAAGTCCTATATAGCCGCACGGGCATTACTATATCACACAGATCTCTGTATAGCTTCTTTCGACTCACGTCACATAAGTACGTCAGTGAGAATCGAACACACAAAAAACGGGCGGCTATAACAACTTCTTTCAGGAAACCTCTAATATTTCCATGCGCATGACTGCTGGATATAACGAGTTCCGGTAGGGCTTGACTTAGCCGCAGCTGGCACACTGTGCGGAGGAAGGGATCTTGTATGTCTCTTAGGAACATAAAACGATTAACTACTTGGCGCAAAAACAAGTGGCCTAATCCCAGACCCCCAGCGCTGGTTCTCTTAAACAAATTTCTTCTACTAGACCTCTCCCAAGTGGAACCCCAAATGAACACTGCAAATATGCGATGAAGCCTCTGAACATTCATTCTTGAACAGTGAATCACCTGCATTACATACCATAATTCACTTATGAAGAAAAGGTTGCACACTCTTGCTTTTGCGAAGACAGACAAATTCCATTCATTCCAATTATTGGCCTTCTCACGCAGGTTATCAATTTCTTTGTGCTAGTGTGGATCACTGTCCTTATAACTGCCCAGAGGCACACCTAAGTACTTAATGGGAGTACTGACAAAGCTTATATTGGCGAGGTTGACTGGGGTACACGGCCAGTCACCATGCCAGAATCCGAGACACTTTCCCCAATTCACAGCACTTCCGCTTGCGGCACAATAACTTTTCACCGTTGTAACCACTTCTCCAATGCTGTCATAGTCTGTACAAAAGGCTGCAATGTCATCAGCATACGCGAGGAAACGCACTTCTGCCGGTTGTAGTTTAAATCCGCGTACGTGTTCACACTGTATTACACTCAGACAAAAAGGTTCCACATGCAAACAAAAAAGTAACGCCGAAAGAGGGCATCCTTGACGCAATTAGCGTTGCACGGGTATGCGCTCACTATTCACCCTGTTCACTATTAAATGCGTATTACAAGTTCTATACGCCATAGCTACGCCTTCAGTTATTACACGGCCCACATTAACATGGTCTAATACACATAAGAGGACGTCGTGGGGAACTCTGTGAAAAGCCTTCTCAAAATCTATTTGTAGCATGGCTACACCAGCTCCCGTCGCACAACAGCATTCGAGAATAGAACGAGCGACATGTGTGTTCGTAATGATAGTGCGGCCTTTAATCCCGCACCGTCTGATGCGGCCCTACAATTTCCGTAATTACCCCTTGTAGTCATTGAGCCAGCACTTTCATGAAGATTTTATAGTCACTATTCTTTAAACTAATGGGTCGATAAGCAGCAACATTACGCAGTTTCACAGGATCGTCAGTTTTCGGAATAAGTATAGTGTGCGCCGTAGCAAATGACGGGGGAAGTGACTGTACATCGTAAGCTTCGTTGTAAATCATCGTCAGAACTGGCGACAGAGTGCTCCAAAAAGCTTTGTAAAAGGACGCGCCAAGGCCATCAGGGCCTGGTGACTTTCCGGAAGTCATGCTCTTTATCGCACAGTTCACCTCATCAACGGTGATAGGCTGCTCCAAAGCTTCTCTTGCCTCATTATCCAGTTGCGTCATCAGAGTGACGAACTGGGTCTTAAAACTGTATATATCAGCTAAGTTTTTGGCAAACACTCTATAGTACTCTGAAAGCGTTTTTATAATTTCTTCGGTTCTTTTAATAATGATGCCATCGCATTCTAATTCTTGTACACGTTTATTTTGCGCATGCCACTTTTCCGCACTCAACGCTCGTTTCGTCGGTGTTTCCCCGCTTATCAGCCTCTCAGCTCTCGCTCGTATCAACGCACCTCGGTATCGTTCCATATCAATAAGTTCTAGCTTACTCATCACCGTCTTTATATCTTCGGTAAATTCTCCCGGTTTGCGAGATTCCTGATCGATAAGCAACTGAAGGTTGGAACGAAGTATTTTTTCCTGGGCTCTTGCCCCCCAAGCTACAGCGCACGATCGTTCTACTGTTTTTATTTTAATCAGATTCTTGAATGTCTCCCACCTCTCCCCCATCGGCAAATTGCTGTCCTCTGTCAGTTTTTTAATTTATGCAGTCACTTCCTTCACAAATAGATCATCTTAGAGCAGTTCTGAGTTGAATTTCCACTGGTACCAATTTAATTTGTTACGCGTTTCTTCCCGCGAAGCAACAGTGAAATAAACGAGGCAGTGATCACTGAAGCATACTGGCATAACATGATAAGGCTGGCACAAGGGTAAAATATCCGAAGAAATATAACTTCTGTCTAAACGGGCATGACTCCTCCTTGGAAATGAGTAAATTGCAGATTACGTGGACCTTCTAAACATTGCCCTACATCCTCCAAACAGAAATCACATATTATTTCCCGTAGAATTCTGGTGCCCGTATCATTAAACGCCTGCATACTGGTTTTGTCTGCCGCAGAAAGCACACAGTTGAAGCCACCAGTAAGGACTACAATTTTCTGGCAATCGTAGTAGTGGCGAACAAGCTCGAAGAAGGAACGCCTCTCTTCTGATTTATTGGGCGCATAGACACAAATTATGCGCCACTCCTGAGAACCAAAAAGAAAGTCGTAAATAATCATCCGCTCATTACAACATATCGTTGCCTTCCTCGATAAGCCCAAACTATGGCGCAAAAGAATGCAACAACCTGCCGATGTTCCTACAGCATTGCTCGCTACAGCATCAAACACCGACGTGAAACGTCGCACCATGCTCCCAGTCTCTGCTTCACCATCAACTTTAGTCTCCTGTATCGCTACAATGTCTAAGTCACACTCGTTCACCAAGCGGTACAGCTGATTCTGCTTTCTAGTGGTCGCGAGACCCCGGACATTAATAGTAGCGATGCGTAGCGATTCCGGAAGGAATGCCATTGCGCTTTCAAAGTGAGGCTGGGATCATCGTGCTTACCTCAGTAAAGCTGCGCAAGCTACGGCGTTGCGCCATGGCCAAGTTGGCGTCACGTAGGTGCAGAGGGCGACGTTTCCGCCGCACTTCTGCTGGTGGCCAGGTTCGGTCGGGGTCGATACGGCGTCCGTCGATGGGGTGCCGTCTTGCTTGTCGGTTGCCCCTCCCCTACAGGTCTCGTTGCGGTCTCCTCTGCGTCCTCATGGGTCCGCTTTTCTGGCGCACCTGACAAGTTCATACTTTCGGGTTTGTCCGCGTCGGCGTCGTCAGGGTTCACTTGCGTGTCCTTGTTTACCGACGTTTTCACGTCGGCATCTTGGGCCAGCTGCGGCCACTGCTCCGAGGTTGACGAGTTAGCTCATTCTTCGCAGACCGCGGCCGACTCGGGAGTCACCACGGCGCGCGACGTATCACGTCCACCACCTTCAGCAGTTTCTTCCGCCTCGACTTCATCCATAAGATGCTCGGACGTGTCCACGCCTTTAGGGGATCCAACAGCGCGTGCGTAGCTCTTCGCACATTCGGAGGCCTCATGGCCGTACCTATGGCAAAGACTACAACGTGGCACCTGGCAGTCCCTACGTATGTGCCCGCTTGATTTGCAGCGAAGGCGGAGTGGGGCCCTACCTGGGACGACAATCAATGCCGGTTCGCCCGCCACTTTGATTTGGTGCGGAATGTCTTCAATCTTGACACCCGGCCCCAACTTCAAGGTCACCGTTCTGGTCATCGAATCCTTATCCGTCACGCCTTGTGCTCGCCACCTTTCCCTCGTCACTTCACTTTTCCGTAAGGGAGCAGTGCAGTTCGGACGTCCTCTTCAGAAACCCCGTGAAGCAGCCAGTGAATTTTGAAGTGAACACCACGGTCATTCGGGTCGATAATCATACACTTTCGGTCCTTCACCTTGACATCTTTTGCGGCGAGCAGCTTCTCCGTTGCGGCGACATCCTTCATGGTGATAGCCCAAACATGATTCATCTGATACGCCCCCAGCGTGAGAACGTCGGCGAGCACACCAAGATGAAGCAATGTATCTCTAAAATCTTCCACCCTGTAGGGCCTCGCACTCACGTCAGCATGCATAAAAACGGTGTTTAGCACAATTTTTCCTGTTGGCAGATACGTCATTGTAACCTGGTATTCTTCACTCGCATAAAAAAACCTGTTTCCGCGGCTCGCTCAGGCCGCTGATACCGCTCCGACGGAGCCCTGCATTCCGCGTCCGTACGCTAGCGTTACCGGAAGTGGAATCTCTGATAACCACTACACTACGGAAGCCATGTAGCAGATCCCGCATTTCATGCGCCCTTTTCTTATTCGCAGCAGTTTATTCAGAAAAACAAAAGAAAATGCACAGCCCTGCTTCCGCTCGGGTTCGAACCGAGGACCTTGCGCGTGTTAAGCGCACGTGATAACCACTACACCACGGAAGCCATTTTTTTATTACCTGGCTTTTGTACAGAACATAAATAACAAAATACACTGGTGTCACAAGCACTCAATGTGCCACATACATACACACGATGGAAACTCAACCAGCTTCATGCTGGTCTCGTCACATTAAAATTCGGGCAATGTTAGCAGCCGCTCTACTCGTGAGAGCCACTCGGGTGGTTCTGTTGCATTCTTGTAAATTTCAACGAACCAGTGAAATGCTCTCTCTGAAATAAGCCCGAGCAGGCCGCGCATCCTTATCAAAATGCAGACCTGCCATTCTCGAACGCCACAAGGAGTGGAGGCCCATGAGCATGATGTCGTCAAATGGTACGCCGCCTTCGCTCTTTACGCTCAAAAACCGAATGCCATGCGGGTGCAAGGGGAATTCTTTCTTAATAGCACTTTGCAAGACGTCCCAAAAATAGACCCCTCCCAACAATGTAAAAAAACATGATCTATAGTTTCCGGCGACTTACAAATTAAACAATTGGTGCCCCAAGGCAAAAAACATCTCTTACCCTCCAAAATGGTTTTAACTGGCAGTGTACCTGAATGTAGTTCGAAGAAGAATGTTTTTGCTCCCGGCTGCACATACATTTTTTAACTCTCTTTAAAACGTTGCCCCCTGGGCCCCCACTGTACAATGAATGGTACAGCGGCACTGGGAAAACAATATCGCACAATGCAAAATAAAGTTCTTTTCTTTTGACATTCCAAAGGTACTCTTTCGAAAATCTGACCATGAGAAATCTTACACTAGACACTATTTCTTTATAGTAGCCACCAATCCATCCCACACAGTCTTCAGTGCTCACTACTAACTCTGGGAGATGCCTACCTAGTCTTATTTGGCACAACGTGCGCAGGAAGGGATCTGTGACGTCTTTGAAAAACATGAACCGGTTTGCCAGCTGCCATAAAAAGAAATGACCTAGTCCAAGCCCGCCGTCCTTCACCCTTCGGAACAAGTTGATACGGCTGCATTGTTCCCATTCGGAAGCCCAGAAAAAACTGCAAATAATCTGTGAAACTTCTGAACCTTAATCCGTGGGCAATGCAGCACCTGCATCACATACCACAGCTTGCTAATGAAAAACAGGTTGCACACGGTGGCTCTGGCAAACATCGACAAATTGGTCCCTTTCCACTTCTCCACTTTCTCCCGTGTCTCGGTCTCCTGACATTTCCAGTACTGCTTGCTGTCACGATAGCCATCGAGCGGTACTCCCAAGTACTTGCACGGGGTCACTACCCAAGGCACGTTGGCGAAGTGGTCTGGCTTCGTTAACCATGATCCATGCCAGAGGCCAAGGCACTTTGACCAGTTAACTGCGCTGCCTGTTGCTTGGCTGAAATCACGCAAAGTTTTGACAGCCTGCTCTATACTGCGTTTGTCCCTTGAAAAAATCGCGACATCGTCAGCGTACGCCAGCAGCTTCACCTTAGCTGCCTGTAACTGAAAACCATTGATACGATGGTCGTTTACAATTTTCAAGCACAGTGTTTCTATATGGATGCAAAATAACAGAGGGCTGAGGGGGCAACCCTGTCGAACCGAACGACGCACACTGATGGGGGCCCCCAGACACTTATTCACGATCAGCCTTGTAGTGCAGTTCCGATACGCCAGGGTCACTCCCTCAGAGATGACAGAACCGACATTGACATGGTTTAAAACAGAAAACAATATCCTATGATCAACGCAGTCAAAAGCTTTTTCAAAATCGATCTGCAAAATCACAACCCTTCCATCTGAATAATCACAACACTCGAGAATGCTACGCGCTTTAGGAATGTTTAGGAAGATAGATCGCCCTTTGATGCCAAACGTTTGGTGAGGCCCGACGATGTCCTCTATAACTGTCTGCAGTCTTTGAGCCAATACTTTCATATAGATTTTGTAGTCTACATTTGTTAGGGCTATGGGTCGGTACGCCGAGATTGATCTCAATTTATGTATGTACATCCTCGGTTTTGGGAATGAGAACAGTGGGGGACTAGCTGTACGATGGAGGCAATGTATTTAATTTATACGCTTCATTAAATAGGACGGTCAAGATAGGGTAATTTCGCGTTTAAACATATTATAAAAAGCTGCAGTGAATCCGTCCGGTCCAGGTGACTTTCCATGGTTTAACTTATCTATGGCACCTTCAACTTCAGCTTCCGTTATTGTGCGCTCCAAGCTCTCTTTTCGTTCATCATCCAGGCGGGGTAAAAAGGGCAGAAATTCTTTTATGAAACTTTCCCCGTCTATGTCGTGGGACGTGAACAGCTCTCGATAATGTTCCGTGAAAGCGCTTGTGATGGCATCCGTGTCAGTTAAAACCGCACTGCCCCAATCGATCTCACGAATGTGGTTCCTTTCGGCCCGGGCTTTTTCCAAGCCTAGCGCGCGTTTCGACGGTGTTTCGCCTGCGGCGGTGTCCTCTGCCCTTGCCCTTACAAGCGCACCCAGATAACGCTGCTCGTCTAGTTGTTCTATCTTTTGTTTTACTTTTCTGATGTCTTCGATCTATTTACCGGGTGCTCGGCATTCCTGTTTGAGGAGCTTATCTAGCAGTGATTTTAGTTCCCTCTCCCTCTTTTTTTCGTCGTACCTAATTCGCGTGGCCCTATCTAGTGCCTTTAATTTCAGAGATTCTTTGCATAGCTCCCATTGCTGCCACAAGTGAAGGTTTTTACTGGGGTCTAATTTACTAATTTCCTGTCTTACAAATAAAAGTCTTCGTCCTGCAGGAGCCTATCATTAAATTTCCATGTTTCCCACGAAAAAGGGCTGCTGCGCTTGGTGATTCCGATAGAGCATTCGACTGAACAGTGGTCGGAAAACGACACAGGGACAACATCGTAGCTAGTACACTTTAGGAGTATATCGGCGGATACATAGATCCGATCAAGTCTTGCATGACTCGTGCCTTCAAACCGCGTCTACTTCACTGCACTCTTACTTTGAAGGCTTCCTGCAACATCCTCTAGATACTGGCTATCGATGATCCGCGTCAAAACATCAGTACTTCTGTCTCTGAAGGCCCGGGTGCTTGTTTTATCGTGCGCGCTCAGGACACAATTAAAGTCGCCCAACACTATTGTGTGTCTTTCTCGGGTGAGCCGTTGCTCTAGGCCGAGAAAGAAGAGGGCCCTTTCTTCGACCTTGTTGGGCGCGTAAACACACACTACGCGCCAATCTATGTCACTGAAGGTAAAGTCAACAAGGGCACACCGTCCAGACATACATGAAAAATGTGCGATAATTTGAAGGCCCGGCAGCTTCTTAACAAAAAGTATGCAGCCGGCCGACGTGACTAAGGCGTGGCTGACTGCAACAAAATATCTCGACGTGAAACGCTGCACCATGCTGTTGGTCTCCTCTTCGCCATCGACTTTGGTTTCCTGCACCGCCAGCACATCTATGTCGCGCTCCGCTAAGAGTCGGTATACTTGGCTTTGTTTCCTTTTCCCTGCCATGCCTCTGACGTTTATGGTCGCAACTTTTAAAGGTAATGCAGGAGCCATTTTAACGAACCCAAAAAGAGGCCAGCAGCACCGTGCTTACCTCTCACGTCTAGCACGCGGCTAGGCGGTGCCGACACCGGCGGTGCCATCAGGTGCCCCTGCTGGAAATTGTCCGACGGGCTCGGCGTCGCCGCCGCGCTTGTCGGACGTGATGTTGGGACGCGGTCGAAAGGATGACGGCCGAACTTGGACAGTCTTTGCCGGGGGCTCCTCTGCCGAAGGCGCAGTCTCTTGTGTCCCATCGCTGCTTGTCTTGGGGTGGGGGCGTTTCGACGCCGCAGCGCCGTCATTTGCAGGCGTATGGACACCACCCCTTTCCACC
Organism: Hyalomma asiaticum; assembly: GCA_013339685.2. Classification (NCBI taxonomy): domain Eukaryota; kingdom Metazoa; phylum Arthropoda; class Arachnida; order Ixodida; family Ixodidae; genus Hyalomma; species Hyalomma asiaticum. The sequence continues at coordinate 26,112,754 of CM023481.1, forward strand.
GTCGTCTCGGATGACCCGGCCAAGACAGAGTCTTGACGTTCACGCACTGGGACGAAACCGTTGCCGGTGTCGTGTCCTGACGATGCCGGAGGATGGACCTCTGGTGATGGCGCGTCGCCCGTTGACAGAGTCGTGTCACTGGCGGCTCCTTGGCTCGCCTGTGCATCCCCGGACGGAGGGTCACCATCGGCATGCGCAGCAGTCTCCGGCGATTCAGCACGCTTTGCTGCCTCGTCCGTGCCCCTCGCTGCCTCCTCAGCCTCAGCGACGTCCATCATGTTGTCGCTGTCGTCGACCTTTGGTACGCCGGCCGCCGACGCATACGTCCGGACGCAGTAAGCCTCCGTATGTCCGTAGCGCTGGCATTTCGAACACCGGGGCACCCTGCATCGCGGCGAACGTGTCCCGTGCCGTGCCAGCGCAGGCACTGCATCGCCCGCCCAGGCACCACCACGAGGGCCAACTCCCCGGCGACTCGGACCTGGTGGGGCAGGTCGTCGACCTTGAATCCGGGCTTCAGCTTGAGTAGCACGGTTCTCGTAGTCGAGCCTTTTTCTCGCATGCCTTGGACACGCCAACGCTCCCGGGTCACCTCGGTGACGTTCCCGAACGCAGCGAAAGCCGTCCGGATGTCGTCGTCTTGGACGCCGTGAAGCATCCAGTGGAGGCGGAGCTTGACCTGCTGACCCTCAGGGTCGAAGATGATACACCGGCGGCCTTTGACTTTGAGCTCCTTAGTACTGGCCAGTTTCTTCGCGGCTTCTCCGGTGTTCAGGGTTACCGCCCAGACGTGGTTAATCTGGTACGCCCCTAACGCCACGACGTCAGGGAGCACACCAGCGCTGGCGAGGGCATCCCCGAAATCTCCAACCCTGTAGGGCCTCTCCCGCACGTCTCCGTGCAAAAACGACGTGTTGTGCACAACACGGCCTGTAGGCAAGGTGGGCAGCACAATCTCGTAGTCCTTATCTTCTTCGACCGTCGTCCTGTTACCGCGGCCGGCACGGGCCGCTATCGCCGCTCCATCGGAGCCGTTGATTCTGCGACCGTTCGCTATCGCGGCCGGAAGTAGAATGCGCTGCACTACGGAAGCCATGTTGCAGATACCGCATTTCATGCGCCCTTTTCCTATTCGCAGCAGTTTATTCAGAAAAACAAAAAAAATGCACAGCCCTGCTTCCGCCCGGGTTCGAACCGAGGACCTTGCGCGTGTAAAGCGCACGTGATAACCACTACACTACGGAAGCCGTTTTTTTTTCTTTATTGCCGGTATTTGGCCCACATAGTATATACACATTTACAAATACACATAGTATCATACAGATGTACACATACTATATACACATCTACAAATACACCGCACGGTGTCTGTTAAAACCACCCGCTCGAACTTTGCGGACGCTGGCTTGTTAAAATTCTCGCAATGGTTAATAGCAATTCCACACGTGGCAACGACACTGGTATACACTCCAGCATCTTTTGTTCCTCAACAAAGTCCCTTATGCTTTCTTTAAAATACTGCCTAGCGGCTCTTGCATCGAGATCAGCGTGTCAGACTGCCATTCTGCATTTCCAAATGCTATGCAAGGCCATAAGCATGATCATATCGTATGGGGTGCCATCGTCACTTTCTAAGGGCAAGTAGCGAATACCATACGCATCGATGGGGAGCTCTTTTTTGATTGTCCGCTGGAGTACATCCCAAAGGAAGACTGCGTCCCAGCAATCCAGGAATACATGCTCAATTGTCTCCTCCTTTCTGCATATTATACAGTGCGTGCCCCAAGGAACAAAGAAACCCCTGTCAGCCATCCATGGTTTGACAGTCAACGTGCTGGTGTGCAATTTAAAGAAAAAGGTCTTATCACCTGGCGGTATTAGCATTGCCTTCACGCGCTTTAGAACATTGTGCCCGTGAGCTGCGTCATAAAGGGACCGATATAAAGGCACAGGTAGAAACACATAGCATAGGTCCTTGTACAGTTTTTAGGGGCGAAGCTCCTTAAGGCGTGGGTCGTGCGTCCCCGATGTATGTAGTAGTAGTAGTCGTAGTAGTAGGTAGCCACCGGCGCGTGCCTGCCGGAGGGCACGCACGCGCCGAGGGCGAGCGCGTGGCACCTGGCGCTCGCCCTCGCCGCGAGCGCCGGGAGCCACGCGCTCCCCCGCAAACTCGACACTGCCCCAGCAAACGCGAGAGACAACGTTGGCGCAGGCAGCGTCTCCTAGCGAGTTTCTTAATTGAGAAATACCGACTGCTCGCGTTGGAGAAGCGTTCACCAGAAAAACCCATATATATATATATATATATATATATATATATATATATATATATATATACACACACACTGGATCTTGACTTGCAATGAAGTGCCGGTGGGAGATTTCACTTGTGCATTGTGCATAGTTGAACCGTGAGGATTCGTAGCACGCGCGTTAACTAAATTAATCCGGAACTCGGCACGATCTACGATGCACATCCCGAGCTTCGCCCACTCATCATCATTCACTCCGTGGATATGCTGTAATTTTTTTTCCGGTTAACGTCGCTCAAGTACTCCAGTGAAAACCGCGCTGACAGAAACCTGCAAGCATCGACAACTTCGTGTAGATAACCATAAACGCCACCATGCACACTTTTAGTTGAGACAACCATGTTGGGCAACTGTTGCCTCAAGCGAAGTTGACAGACAGTTTGTAGGAACGGGTTTTTAACATCCTACAAGAAAAAAAACGGTTAACTACCTGTTTCAAAAACAAGTGCAATAAACCAAGTCCTCCCTTTCGGACTCGAAGGAACAAATTGGTTCGACTTGAGCTCTCCCAAGTCGATGCCCACACGAACACTGCGAACACCCGATGGATTTTCTGGATGTTTAACCTAGAGAAATGCAAAACTTGCAGAACGTACTAAAGTTTTCTAACTAAAAAAATATTACAAATAGTAGCTCTGGAAAAAATTACAGCATATCCACGGAGTGAATGATGATGAGTGGGCGACGCTCGGGAGGTTCATCGTAGATCATGCCGAGTTCCGGATTAATTTAGTTAACGCGCACGCTACGAATCCTCATGGTTCAATTACGCACAAGTGAAATCTCCCACCGGCACTTCATTGGAAGTCAAGATCCAGTGCCTATATATATATATATGGCTGGCCGGTGAACGGTTCTCCAACGCGAGCAGTCGGTATTTC